>CAKJVB030000112.1:0-15037 GCA_918026665.1 Diabrotica balteata | reverse complement strand
AATAACGAGCTAGAATCTCTATTCGGAAAAGAAAATCTAGTCAGATATATAAAGGCCAATAGACTCAGATGGGCAGGACATGTGATACGTAGTAACGACAATCGCCTATAAACAATGTGTTCTGGGAAAGGCCAGATGGAAGAAGGTCTGTAGGGAGGCCTAGAAAAAAGGTGGAAAGATGCAGTCAAAGAAGATCTAGAGAAAATGGGAGTGCGACAATGGGAATTACTGGCACAGGACCGACAAACGTGGAAGGCAATAGTAAACGCGGCAAAGACTCACGAAGAGTTATAGCGCCATTGATGATGATGATGATGATGTTTTGAATAATTCGTTAGTTGTACAGCCAAATCAGTCTCTTAAATTTCTCATCCAGGACATTCTTCTACGGCCTGGATTTCTGCGTCCTTGCATTATATTTTTGTAGGAATGTGTACTTTTGTCCTCTTATCAGGTGGCCTGAGTATTCAAGTTTTCCCTTTTTTTATATTCAGGATAACTTCTGGTCGTTATTTATTCTGCGTATTTCCTCTTCATTTGTAATTTTATCCACCCAACTTATTTTTAGTATACGGCGGTAGCACCACATCTCAAAGCTTTCAAGATGTTAAACGTTCTTCTGTTTAAGAGTCCATGCCTCAACACCGTAAAGCAAAGTGCTGAATACATAGCATTTTAACATTATAGTTCGTAGATGAATACTAATATCACGATTACAAAATAATTTTTTCATTTTTTATAAAGGTAGACATGGCAATTTTCATACGTCTTTTATCTCGTGATTTTGGTCACCTGTTTCATTGATGAGGGTTCCCAAGTATTTGTATTCACTTACTTTTTCGAGTTGGGTACCGTCTATTGCGATACTAGTGTCATATATTGGGTTCTTACTGAAGGTCATATATTTGGTTTTTTTGACGTTCATTCTTATGCCGTAGTTATTACATCTCATTCATACTTTCAACTAGATTGTGTAGATCTTCCGCTGTTCTTGCCATTAACAACGAATGTTATTGATAACTTCTCCATTGATTATTGTTCGCTGTAGATATGAAATAAACATAATATACAACCTGTCGTACTCCTCTACGTATTTCTATTTCGTCCGATGTTTTGTCTTCTATTTTTATATTAGTTCGCTGATTCGAGTACAGATTTAATATTATTTGTATGTCTCTGGTATCTATGTTCTTACCCTCCAGCATTTCTTTGAGTTTATTGTGGCGTACTTTGTCAAAGGCCTTTTCAAAGTCTATAAAGCAGGCGTGTACCTCTTGGTTAACATCTAGACATCTCTGTGTTAGGACATTTAAGGCAAAGGGAGCTTCACTTCTACCTAATCCTTTTCTGAATCCTATCTATGTATCGTTAATATCGATATCTAACTTTGATAGATTCGGTTGTGGATGACTCTAAGAAATATTTTAAGCAGACGACTCATCAAGGAGATTATTCTATGATCTGAACATTGCATTGCCTTAGTTATCTTCGGTATGGCGACAAACGTAGACAGCAACCATTCTCGAGGTATTAAACCAGTACTGTATATTGTATTGAATATATGTAATATTATGGTTACGTATTTATCATTCAAAAGCTTCAACAGTTCTGTAGCAATTTCATCAGGTCCAATTGCTTTTCCATTTTTAGCATTTATTATTGTGTACTCTACTTCTTTTTTCAATATATCTGGCCCAGTTGCACTGATTATCTAAGTTAAGTTGTTTCTATCGTTTTCAAATAATTCATTCAGGAATTCTGTCCATCTTTTTATTTTATTCTTTAGATCCACAATAAGATTTCCATCTTTATCTTTAAGTTTACCTATTTGGCATTTCTTTATGCTTCCCGTTATCTCTTTTACTTTTTTGTGCATATTGAACGCATCGTACTTTTTCTCATAGGTTTTCATTCCTTCACACTGTTCTTTAATCCATGCTTCTTTGGCTTCTTTTATTCTCTTTTTTATGTATTTATTTATACCTTTGTATCTGTCTAGGTAATTCTTCATCTTTCTTCTTTGTTCCATCAAGTCTAGTGTATCTTGTGCTATCCACCCTTATCTTTGTGCTTGTTTTTGAAAGATGTTTCTTTCCTGCTGTTTGTATAGCTGTATTTATGTACTTTAATTTTTGGTTCACGTTTTTTATATCGTTAATTCGGAAGAATAAACTGAGGACTAAAAAGAAGAGGGTTGCAACTTTGAGTTATAGCGTCTACAACTCATATAGAAGCTTGGGAAAAGCTGACTAGTCAATGATGTAAGATTTAAGGAATTTGGAACTTAATCATGTTGGAACTTTATCATAAAGGGAGATGCTGAAACTGTTTTAACAGTCAATAAAATATGTTGTATAAAATGTGATGTATGCTTATGTTTTGCATAAATAGTACTTCAAGTAAAATGTATCACTTAAATAAAAAAATATAAGGCATTTTACTAACCACGTCATTTTAAATTGAGCATAAATTTGTTTTATATAATTTTTTCTTTGCGACAGGGGAAGGTTAAAGGAGGTTGAGAAAATTGGGATACTTTTTAATAAATTCCTCGAAAGTACTTTATGTCTACAAAATGATTTGCAATACTGATTATGAATCAAACGATTAAATATAAATAACACTTTATGTAAGACGTCTACTTTTAACAACGTCTTATTTTCAAACTGAATCGTTTAATTATCATTAATAAGTAAAAGGTAAATACATTGAAACTTATACCCAATTATGCTTATCCATTACAAGACTTCCTTTCGTATAATAAGTAAAGTTACGGTTAAGATTACGATATTCTGTAAATGCAGAAAGTTTGTGTAAGTAAATATTTCCCATATTTCATAATGAAGAAATAAATAATTTTCCTTTCACTGCTCCTTAATGTAATAAAAGATGTTTCCTTCAAAATCTTGTATAGTTGTTCATAAGTTTTCTTGACCGTACAATGTTGCATAATTTTGTTTATGTATTACGACAAAAAATTAAAACTAACAAGTTATTTATGAGGAAAATTATTATTGAATTCAAGTAATTAAGGAGAAGAGAAGGGAAAGTCAGTAAAACGAAAATGAGAACAAAAAAATTCGATGTTATCAAGTAAGATGAAAATTCGGTATTGTGTACGGGTGGTCCAATAAGCCGATCGCTCGGCTATATATCAGAAACTATTCATGTTATAACTTTAGGAGAAAAAATTTCTTAGTAAAAGTGGCCAAGAGAAATCGCTGGAAATAACTTTCAAGTTTCTAGGTTAACCGCTAGGGGGCGTAACCCGTGAAGAAAACTTTGAAAACCAGTTTTTTTAGAAATATGCCCAATTATACCAAGTGTTAAATAAATAAACTAGAAAGAGGCCTTAATTCTTCATAAAGTTGTTTAAGTACTATTTTTTATTTTTTCAAATAAAGGGTGGGGGAGAGTGGGGAAGTATTTGTGGATAAATACCTATAACTTTGGATTGGATTAACCGATTTTAACGAAATTAGAGTCATTAGAAAGAGTGTGGATGAATTAATTTATATCTACTATAAAATAATTGCATTTAGTTTTAATTGTCATAGTAGAGGGTACTTTGAATAGAAAAAAATAAAATTAGTTTTTCTTCAAAATGTTTAATGGAAACACCTATTTATTGTAAACTATAATGGAACTGGATTAAATTCGTAACAAAACGGCGCAAACTGCATGTTAATAGCTTTTTTTTGTCGAACTCGAAATATGAATAAAAACGCATAAACATAAGTAAGTATAGTATTGACTCACCCTGTATTATAAATTAAATTAAAAAATAAGTCAGTAGGTACTTTCAAATTTTTTTATAGTAAAATAATCTGAATTTTGATACCTATTTTGACCATTGGTATTTTATATGATTAAAAATAGTTTTTTCGAAAGTGTTATATTATAATCCGAATTGAAGATTGCCCTTTTTTCAATAGATATTAATATTGGTAATATCAATTAATTATGAGTACTAATAATCCGTGATGAGTATATCAAATGCAGAATTGTATGATATGATTGGAGTTTATTTCGAATGTCACCAAAATGCCACTATTGCCTCACGTATATATTCTGTAAGATATCCAGATAGGAGACATTATGGCAAAGAAGTATTTGAAAGAAAGGTAAGAAGATTAAGAGAAACTGGTACTTTTCATAGTCCTTGTTTTAAACTATGTAGTAGAGGTATGACCGAAGATAATACAATCAATGTTCTTGCTTTAATTCAACAGAATCCACATATAAGTAGTCGGCAAATCTCTATAGAATTAA
Organism: Diabrotica balteata; assembly: GCA_918026665.1. Taxonomy (NCBI): domain Eukaryota; kingdom Metazoa; phylum Arthropoda; class Insecta; order Coleoptera; family Chrysomelidae; genus Diabrotica; species Diabrotica balteata. Next base: position 10,765 of record CAKJVB030000112.1, on the reverse strand, counting down.
ACATACCCAAAACTACTGTTCTAAGAATTTTAAAACATCACAGGTTGGTTTTTCATATTATAAAGTGAACGTTTAGGTCAGAAACTTGGGATTTCCTTTAAACTTTAGATTCAACTGTTATTTTAATGTTCCGATAAAAACGGCAACACGGCGCTTTCATCCTTTTATCCGTTTCTTAAAAATACTTATGCACGATTTATCTTGTGAAACAATTGTAGATTTTTCAAGCTTTTTGTAAATATAGTGGTTTCTTTTTCACCAATATTTGTTGTTCTGTTTTTTTTAGACTGCATCCTTATCATGTAGTTCTCCACCAAGCTTTACATGAGAGAGATTTTGATGCAAGGCTGGATTACTGCAATTGGATGTTAAGTCTGCTAGAAGAACAATCGCGTATCATGTCAAAGATTTTGTGAACAGACAAGGCTACGTTTAATAGTGCGGGTGGTGTTAATCTGCATAATATGCATTATTGGGCTAAAGAAAATCTGCATTGGATACATGAGGTGCAGGTTCAAGGTAGAAGGAGTCTTAATGTTTGGTGTGGTATAGTTGATGGAAAGATTGTAGGTCCATATTTCTTTTATATAACTTTAAATGGCGAAAATATTTGGATTTTCTGGAAAATCAGTTGCCTGTTTCATTGGAAGTTATTTCCTTACAAACAAGAAGAGATATGATATAACAACATGATGGGTGTCCTGCGCACTTTTCCAGATGAGTTCGAGATTATTTGTATGCAAGTTATCCAAATAAATGGATTGGAAGGGGAATCTCCAGACTTAACATATCTGGACTTTTATCTGTGGGGAAGATTGAATAACTTAGTGTACCAAACTTGACCAACCATGCGAGTCGAGATGAAACAGCGCATTATAAACAGAATAAATAGTATATCAACAGCCGAGATTGAAGCAGCTGTTATCTCTACGCGCGAAAGATTACATCTTTGTGTGAACAATGATGGAAAACAATTTGAACATTTAATTGGACATTAAATTTTAATGGTCGAGATGTTTGTATGATCTTTCACATATTTAATTTTCAGTTATAATAAAGGGTGAGTCAAAAAGTGCAATCTTCAATTCGGATTATAATATAACACTTTCGAAAAAACTATTTTTAATCATATAAAATATAAATGGTCAAAATGGGTATCAACAGTGAGATTCTTTTACTATAAAAAAATTTGAAAGTACCTACTGACTTATTTTTTAATTTAATTTATAATACAGGGTGAGTCAATACTATACTTACTTATGTTTATGCATTTTTATTCATATCTCGAGTTCTACAAAAGCTATCAACATACGGTTTGCGCCATTTTGTTACAACTTTTATCCAGTTCCATTATAATTTATAATAAATAGGTATTTCCATTAAACATTTTAAAGAAAAATAAATTTTAATTTTTTCTATTCAAAAGTACCCTCTACCCATGACAATTAAAACTAAATGCAATTGTTTTATAGTAGATATAAATTAAATCATCCATACTCTTTCTAATGACACTTATTTCGTTAAAATCGGTTGATCCAAACCAAAGTTATAGGTATTTATCCACACATACTTTCCCACTCTCCCCCACCCTTTACTTGAAAAAATAAAAAAAAAAGAACTTGAACAACTTTGTGCGGAATTTAGGCCTCTTTCTAGTTTACTTATTTAACACTTGGTATAATTGGGCATATTTCACAAAAAACTGGTTTTCAAATTTTTATTCACAGGTTACGCCCCCTAGCGGTTAACCCAGAAACTTGAAAGTTATTTCCAGCGATTTGTCTTGACCACTTTTACTAAGGAATTTTTTTCCTAAAGTTATAACATGAATAGTTTCTGATATATAGCCGAGAGATCGGCTTATTGGACCACCCGGTACATACAGTAAAGCCTCTTAACCGAAACCTTTTTAACCGAAACATCCTTTAAATGAAACGGCTGACAGTTTCAATAATTTCGTCAACAAAAAGTAAATTTTTATGGCAAAACGTAAACAATTCCATTAATTTCACTTACCGATTGCTGCCAATGTGTGTTGGGAAATAAAAAAAACCAAGAGCTCTGAAAGATATTTCCGAAAAAGCACTTCCAGTTTTTTATAGACGCCAAAAAAGCTTATGAATATCGATCACTTTATTTTCAGAATGATTCGAAAATTTATTTAGCGTATGGCTACATCACAGGTTCATAAAATATAAATTTATACATATAATATAAATTATATAAATTATATAAATTACAAACAACAGTAAATACAAAAATATTATTCTACAAACAAACATCTAGATTATAAATATATTCGATTGACACTTTTTAGCAGCCAGGAAATCTGAAGGGTTGCCGTTATAGGATCTAATCGGCATTCCTTTACCATGTGTTTTACTGTTTGCCTTTCGGCGCCGTAGTCGCAATTTGGTGATTGTATTTTTCCCCTTCTAAAAAGTGAATCGGAACATCTGCCACAGTTCGTCCTTATTCTATTGAGTGTGGTCCAAATTCGTCTCGGTTGGTTGAAGCCCTCAGGTTTGCTTGTAATACATGGCATGTTCCAGTTAGCTGGTGCAGCGTTATTCTCCCATTGTTCTCTCCACCGTTCAGTTACATTAAAGTTTTGATCTACTAGCCTTTTTGCTTGTTTTTAGAGGCGGGTGTCTTGAACGGAGCCTATTTATGTCTCTGGCGGAAGTTCCGACATGGGAGCGGAGCTCAGGATCAGTATTGATTTTTGTAAATTCCATGACAAGGGCATGTTCCCGGCGGATGGGTGGTGTAGCTATATGACTCAAAGCTGGTAACCAGTAAGTGGGCGTGGCCTTGATTGTGCCCGATATAGTTCGCATGGCTTGGTTGAGTTGGACATCAACACGGTGAGTATGTGGACTGTTTATCCATACTGGTGCACAGTATTCCGCTACGGGGTATACCAGTCCTAATGCTGTCGATCTAAGTGTGGGTGCTGAAGAGCCCCATGTAGTGCCGCAGAGCTTTTGCAGGATGTTGTTACGAGTTCGGAGTTTTGCAGCAGTCTTAGTAAGATGCTCTTTAAAGTTCAGCGATCTGTCAAGTGTAACACCTAAGTATTTTGGGTGTTTATTATATTTAAGGAGTCTATCCCCAAAATTGATTTGAGGTTGATAGTTGGCCATCTTGTTGTACAAATGGAAGCAGGACACTTCTGTCTTAGTTGGATTGGGTTGCATTCTCCATTTGCGGAAATAATTCCCTAGGGCATTTAAATCGTTTGTTAGAATGCGTTCAGTGACCTCGAATTCTTTATGACTTGCGACAAGCGTCCAGTCGTCTGCGTATCCAAACTTTTTTGATGTGGTTTCTGGCATGTCTACTATGTAGAGGCTGAAAAGCATGGGAGCCAGCACGGATCCTTGTGGAAGTCCATTATTCAGTTTTCTTTGGGTGCTAGTCTTGTCTCCCAATATAACTTTAAAGCATCTGTTGGATAGCATGGCGTTAATAACTTCAGTGGTCTTTCTGCATGGGATTATTCGCATTAATTTATATATTGCCCCTTGTGGCCACACAGTGTCATAAGCAGCAGATAGATCGATGAAGACAGCGGTTGTTTTTGAGTGCTTTTGAAAGTTTAATTCCACATAATTGGTCAGGGCGAGTACCTGGTCTGTGCAGCTGCGGTTTGGCCGAAGTCATGCCTGTTCCACTGGAGTGTTGGAATATGGTTTTGCTGATTCTATTATACAACAGTCTTTCGAACAATTTGTACACCATACTTAAGAGTGCGATGGGGCGGTAGTTTTTCGGTGAATTATTACATTTCCCTGGTTTTAACATGGCGACGATTTTTGCATTCTTGAGTTGGTGGGGGACGTTTCCCGTTTGAAGGATGACAGAAAAGAATTCTGCGAGCCACTGCCTAGTGAATCTGCCGCTATGTTTGAGGAACTCAACGTGAATGGCGTCGAAACCCAGCGCTTTTCCTGTTTTCATTTCATTTAGGGCTTGCGATATTTCTTCATGCGTAAATGTGTTGGAATATTCAGTTGACTGTGCAAGACTAGATTTTATGGTTTTGAGGTTTTTTTTAACTTTAATTGTATGTAAACGATTTTGAGGTGCCCTAGAGGTTGACACTACGTGCGTAGCTATTTGGTCTGGAGTTACTAGGTTGGTTTGGCGAACGGGTGGGTTGCTACTTCCGAGTTTCCGATGTAGGGACCAAGCTTGTCGACTTGACTTCTGGAAGTCTAGGTTTTTTACTGTCTGTGTCCATTTTTCACGCCTGGCAGCATCAATGCTGTGGAGTAGTTCGTCTGCAATCTCCTGCTTTCCATCTTTGTTGTCAATGTAACAAAACAGAGATCAGGGTTATATTCTCTCCTTCAGGCCGCAGATCTGAAAGTGCCTCTATCTTTGGCATCGAATAGAAAGTGGGCACCATGTTCCTCTGCCCATTCCACAAGCGATGTGCCATTTTTGTCAGTGTCTGAGTATTTCCACATCTCATGGTGGCTGTTGAAATCCCCTACGTATATGGCTGGATGTTCATAGGAATTGAGAACTTGGACAGGCCAGGTAATAGCAGGAGGTTTGTATATGTTAGCTATTATGATATTGCCTATTTTCACAGTTACCTCGTGGATGTTGTTCTCGGTAGAAGTGGCGATTAATGCTGCATTTTCTATGTTTGAACGGACATATGTTGCCACTCCGTAAGCTCTATCGTAGGTAGCGCCCAAAAGATCATAGCCGGGATTTTTCCTCTTAAGCTTAGTTGACCTTCGTTTTCTGTGTGCGTTTCCTGAAATGCTACTAGGTCAACTTCGTTGTCTTTTAAAAGTCTGTGCAGGATTTGACATTTTGCCCTACTTATGCCTTCTATGTTAAAATGGCAAACTTGTATGCTTGGTCCGAGTTTTTTGGTCAAATGGTCTTGATAAGGTCCGTTTACAAGTGTTATTTCTGGAAAGATTTTCTGTGATATTTGAATTACCAGGAGATTCAAGATTGTCTGGCGCCTTTTGTGCTAGTTCATTTAGCGTTACCCAGGGTGCACGTGTAGTGTTCTACTACGGGCGCGAACTAGCTTTACACCCCGATTCGAAAATGAATTCGCCCAAGTGTAAAATCCTTTTTAAAATCAAAAAGCCTTCAACTACCTTCTTCTACCCTCAAAATCTACAAAATGGTGACAATTGTCAGATTTTTGCCACCGAATGTCACGAGCTTTATTCAGGCGTTAGACCAGGTACTAATAGAGACATAATAGTGGAGCATTCTTAAGACATCTGTTATTACAGGAGACGAATGAATCGAAAAGTGTTCCCGAAATTCTCAAAAGTTTAACAATAAAACATGTTGTTTATTGGTTTACTGAGTCGTGGGCCAAGATCAAATCTTCAACTTTGGAAAAATGCTGGAACAAACTTTTTGGTGGGATTTCGATTGACGATTCTGAAGAAAAAAAAATGGTGAAGAAAGGGCAGAAGAAATTAAACTTTTAATAAAAAATTTGCCAAGACGTGACCAAATTAACCAAGAAGAGATATGCAGAAAGTCTCAGAAAGTGAATTCGTCGACCAGGACATCATTTATATGGTATCCAGGCAACCTGAGCGTATCAGACGACGAAGATGACAACTCAACAGACAACAGGCAGCACGATACCGCCGGCGAGATTTTCAATGTCTTAGAGGTAAGAATTTTATACAGTAAGCCTAATTAGTTAGGGAAACGACTAGGTTCTTAATTTTTGTTGTTATTGTATAAAGTTTTGTCCTTTTCAGATTACGTTTCGTCGAACAATCGAATGACATAAACTCATGACGTTCTGCAAATGAGATATAGCTGCAAAAAATCGTTGTCAAACAAAGACGCAAAAGAAAATAAAAGATTTTTTTAAAAAAAGCATGTTAAACTTGTTCTTCTTCTTCTTAACGTGATCTATCAAGTCCCCTTGACGTTGGCGATTAACATGGCGAAACTGTCTCTGTCTCGAGCTATTCTAAAGAGTTGCTCAGCTTTCTTTATACTTGTCCACTCTCTGATATTCTTCAACCAAGAGGCCTGCTTTCTACCAATTCCTCTGCGTCCTTCGATTTTACCCATCATAATAAGTTGAAGAATATTATATCGGTCTCCCCTTACTACGTGCCCAAAATAGGCCATCTTTCTACATTGAATGTTATCAAGCAGCTCGCGAGCAGCATTTGCTCTCTCAAGGACTGCCACATTTGTCAGCATAGCATAGCATAAACTTGTTCTTCTTCAAGTGCCCTGTCGGTTGCGAACGTTGGCTATTAACATGGCAATTTTGATCTTGTTTGCGGCGCTTCTGAATAGTTCGACCGATGTGAGCCCGAACCACTTCCGCAGATTTTGGAGCCACGAGTGTCTTCTCCTGCCTGGCCCTCGCTTACTATCTATTTTTCCCTGGACAATCAATTGTAGCAGACGGTACTTATCGTGTCTCAATATGTGGCCTAGATATTCAAGCTTTCTTTGTTTAATTGTATTCACGATTTCTTTCTCCTTTCCGATTCTTTGGAGTACCTCTATGTTGGTGACATGTTCGGTCCAGGATATACGAAGAATGCGTCGGTACACCCACATTTCGAATGCTTCTAGTTTTCTCGTTAGCGTCTCCGTCAGCGTCCAGGCCTCCACGCCATACAGCAAGATCGGAAAAATGTAGCATTTAACTATACGTAGTTTTAGGGGAAGAGACAAATCCTTGCTTATGAGGAGCTTTTTCATATTGCTAAATGCTGCTCTAGCTCGTTCTATTCTCGCCTTAATTTCTATGGTCTGTTCCCATTTTGCATTTACGTTGGTGCCAAGGTACACATAAGATTCTACATGGTCAATTAATATGTTACTTATCCGTAATTGTCGAGCAGGTTGTTGCTTTTTGCTTATCAGCATCCACTTTGTCTTCTTGAAGTTGAGGCTCAGGCCGTATTCCTCACTAACTGAATAAAGTCTTTCCATTACTTGTTGTAATTCGTCTATGGTACTGGCAAGGATCACCGTGTCGTCGGCGTATCTTATATTGTTCGTTAACTCGCCGTTTATTTTAATGCCCTCATTTGCATTTTCCATACATTTGTTAAATATTTCCTCGGAATACATATTGAATAGGAGTGGGGATAATATACACCCCTGACGGACACCCCGTTTGATCTGCACGCTTTCAGTGAGTTCGTTGCCAATTTTTGCTCTTGCTGTTTGACCCCAGTATAGGTTTGCCACAATTCGAATGTCCTTGTCGTCAATACCTGTCTTTCGCAGAATACCTATCAATTGTTCATGATTGACATTGTCAAATGCTTTTCTAAAATCTACAAAGCACAGATACACGTCTTTATCAACGTCTCTACACCGTTGTATAAGCACCTGGAGAGCGAAAATTGCTTCTCTAGTTCCAAGTGCTTTCCGAAAACCAAACTGCGATCTATCAATATTTGACTCACATTTATCATATATTCTTCTGTGAATGATCTTAGTGAACGCTTTAGTGACATGATTGATCAAGCTTATGAGCCGGTAGTCATCACAAATCTGGGCATTTGGTTTCTTCGGGATTGTAATAAATGTTGACTGTAGCCAGTTCTCCGGGATTTTACCGCTATTATATATGTTGTTAAAAAGTACAACTAGATTGTCAAGGAACTGTTTGTCTGATTTACATAGGATCTTTAATATTTCGCAGGGTACATTGTCCGGACCTGCTGACTTATTGTTTTTTAGTGCTGCAATGGCATCTTCTATCTCCGATTTAAGAATTGAAGGTCCTGTTTCTCCTTCTCCATATAGGTGATCATCAGTCCTGTTAGATGCAAATAATTTTTCTATGTATGATTTCCATGTTTTTAAGATCGTTGATGGCTCCGAGATAAGATTTCCATCGCTATCTTTTATGCTGTTGGGTGACTTATTGAATTTCCTCTTGTTTGTCATCGATTTTATTTTTTTGTGCATATTGTAACTGTCGTATTTTCGTTCGTATTGTTCTATTTCCCTGCATTCGTTGGAAAACCATTTTTCTTTGGCTTCTCGAATTTTCGTTCTTATGGTTTTGTGGATCTGCTGGTATTTTTCTGCATTTTTATTCTTAAATTTACGTCTTTCATCCATCATATCCATTATCTCATCAGACATCCATTCTTTCTTTTTTCGTTGGTCTCGCTTTAATAGAGTCGCGCATGTTGTTTGGATTGCTTCCCTCGATTTATCCCATCTCTCTATTATGTCCGACGTGTTCTCGTTAGTGTCCTTTATTTTCTTTCCTAGTTGTTCTCGTACTTTTATTTCGGTTTCTGGGTTAGTGAGTTTTTTAATATCGATTGTGTTTAAATTAGATCTTTTCTCGAGCCGTTTTACTTTCATGACCATTCTGCATACCAACACATTGTGGTCCGTAGGAACATCGGCACCTGGGTACGTTTTTGATGATTTTATCATGTTTTTATATCTTGTTGGTACTGCTATATAATCTATCTGATTTCTAATGATGTTGTCAGGTGAGTCAGCGGGGGATTTCCATGTGTAAAGTCGACGTTTGGGGAGCTTGAAGAGTGTATTACTTAACAGCAGGTTATATTCCTGGCAGAAGCATATAAGTCTATCACCTCTATCGTTTCTCTCCCTAGGCCGAAGTTTCCCACGATCTCATTCACCTTGCCTCTGCCAACCTTTGCATTGAAATCTCCCATCACTATTGTTACTTCATGTTTTTTTGTCATTTTCATCAGGCTTCCCAGTTGTTCGTAGAATTCTTCGCTGGTTGCCTCATCTTTATCTGCCGTTGGCGCGTATACCTGTAATATATTAATGTCCACCGGTGTTGCTCGAATTTGTAAAAGCATCATTCTATCTGAATGGGGAGTGAAAGATTTTACTGCCGAATTAATATGTGGGGCAACTACTATTGCAGTGCCGTTTCTGTGATGTTTTGTGTTGTTTCCAGCATAGTAAACTTTATATCCAAGTATATCGCATTGTCCAGAGTTTTGCCAGTGTGTTTCACTTATTCCCAATATATCAATTTTTAATCTTTTCATTTCTTTTACAATATTATGAGTTTTGCCGCTCTCGTACATACTTCGTACATTCCAAGTTCCAATCCTTAGGTGTTGAGAACTTGCTTCCTTTTTTAGGCCGTAGGGATTTCGCTGGCTGACGACCAGGGAGGCCCTACTATTTGTGTGTGTGCATCCTCCCCTGCCGGATCTTGGGATCCGATCACCATGATCATTAATGTTTTTGTTATCGTAGTGTATTGCCATGATAACTATTCTAGGAAATTCTTATGAGGTGGTTTTCCGTTGCCTTCCCCATCGCAGTACCACAACCATTCAAACTGCTCCAGTCATGCTTGTGGTAGTCCAGTTTCAAGCCGATCCAGGATCATTTCCTTTGCGCCTTGAGCTGGTACTGATGATCGCTGCTGCCCTTCATCAGGGTATCACTCGGTAATCACTCGGTGAAATTTTCGCCATATCTGGCTACCCTCACTTAGTTTAGCCTGCAGACCAATGCAGTTGCCCGGGGTGTGGCACGTGGAGCCATAAGTGAGAGTTAGGTGTCTTATGAGGACCAGTTATCTAGAACCATCTCCCGTCTATGACGCTCGATGTGGTCGTTCCAATAAAAGGTACTACCTCTATAACACAACCCTACACCCCATAAACTTGTTCATTTTCCTTAATTTTATTACTTTATTCTGGATGCAGGTACTTATTAGAAAACATTACGACATTATCTCATAGTATTTTTTTATTACCAATACTTGGACCAAGAATACCATAAAAAACAAAGTTATTTTTAACCGAAATTCTTGTTATCCGAATCGAAACGCCCCCTCCCCCCAATTATTTTTCGATTAACGGAGGTTTTATTGTATCATATATTATAACATATATACCTACCTTAGATAAGATACCCTTATATACCCGACCACAGATGACATGGACTGACGACCTTAAGAGACCTTAAGAGAACGGCAGGAAAGGACTGGATGCATATCGCCCAAAATAGAGACCAATGGAGATTAACAGGGGTGGCCTATGCCCAAGAGTGGGCGTCTAAGGTTGATTAGATAGATAGATAGATATACCTACCTTTATTTACTTTGGCCTCTTATTATACACTATACAACTTTGTTGTTGTTTATTAAGTTATTAAAAGGAATCAAATTAATATAGTTAACCGACGAAAGTTAATCCTAACCGCAGTGGCGTAACTAGCATGGGAGACCATCGGGACGGTAATCGATGGTGTCACCCCAAATCCTAAGAATAAAGATTGTTAAAATCAACGAAAATCCGACAAACGTATGATTTTAATAATGCAAAAATTAAGAATTATACCTATTTAATTGCAGCAAATATTATAACAGTTCTTTTATTTTTTGTTCTACATTATGTGAATGAATTGTTGCTCGAAAGTAATTCTTGATTAATTTTAGCTTATTAAAACTTCTCTCACATGAAGCAACTGATACACAAATGGTTATAAACAATTTTAATACAACCATTAAATTTGAGAGGGATTCCATAAAATGACATTTCACAGTGAGTTTTAAAATATCTACAGCTAACCATTTAGAGGCTGTAATATGAAGCCACATCATGAATGGACGTTGATCTGGTTTTGAGTTCAACATTAAATCGATCAAAATATTCCAACATATTCTTTTGAAGTCCGGCTCGAAGTGTGAGTCCTGAATCGGTAGCTAACTACCATCCATTCGTTTTTGACGTCGGCGGGAATTCTTTTTTCGGCGGAAATG
>CAKJVB030000111.1:0-42315 GCA_918026665.1 Diabrotica balteata | reverse complement strand
ACTTAAACATCCTAATTTGTAACTAATATATAATGTAAAACAACTATAAATTTATAACATTTAACGGGTTTTGACCCATATATTTTGGTGGCTCATAGCATGTATACCCCGTTTACACTGATGATGGAATTAACATTCCGAAAACGTTCTGTAATGTAATTTTTATAGCTAGTTTGGGTATTTTATTATATACATTTTATAAAGGATTTGAAATAAAATTTTTTGAAATCTAATAGTGAAACGTATTACTCATAGTGACGTCAAATGTCATGAACGTACGGTCAGTTAGTTAAATTTGAAATAATTTTCAAGCTATAACTGCGAAATTGTTTATTTGTTTGTGACAACAAATTGTATTTTTTTTATAATAATATTTATATGTTATTTTTAATTTATTATAAATAAACACCATGATGTTTTTTGGGACATTGAACATGGTACATGGAACATTTACGATAATCAATTAAAAAAGGTATTCCCGACAAAACTAATTTAAATGAAAAATAATGCATTTGTTGTCATTAAACTACCCGTCGGCCGGCGCCACTAAGTAAACAGATGTACCCGTCGGCTGGCGTCAGCAGTGTAGAAAAGTAAGTGATACGCCCATTTAAAATCGTAGTGTGCTTTGACTTCTAAAATAGCCTTAAATTGTATTGTTTTAAATATTATCTATTTTATTAGACATAATTATTATTCTAATAACCATTCTTTTATTTATTGTATAATAAATATGTCTAATAAATCGATTCTATATTAGTTGGTATGATCAATTTACGTATTTTTTAAGAAACAATTATACAGTGGGTGATCAAATTATTAGAGCCACCCCATAAAAGTTTACTTTTTGTTTAAAAATGGTATGTAATTGAGCTATAAAACATATTTTTGTGCTTAATTCTATTTGACTGTGATTTAGAATCTTATATAAAGTTTATAAATATTAAAAAAAAACAGAGTAAATACATGAAAACACTTAAAATTATGCCTTAAGCCTAATACTTGGTAGTGTCATCCTTTACAGGAATGACTGCCTGGCACCTTCTTGGCATACTTTCTATGCATATCTGGCAATTTTGTGGGATTGTTTCACTCCTGTGCCATTCTGCTATTAAGCGCTTGTCATCAATTGACGCTTTGTAGTTATAATTTTATTAGAAATTTCTTATTCATGAGCTTTCAAAGATTTTCTATTGCATTCAGATCTGGCGAGTTGTCTGGTTGTTAGCAAGGAATTTTGTAACAGTTTTTGCCTTGTGATAAGACGTCGAGTCATGCATAAACGTTAAACTCTTATTCAGAAACCACTTCTGGGTCTGGAAAGCATTTTTGCTTGCAGTACTCTTAAGTACTGATCCTGCCGCATGGTTCTTCGACAATGTAGAGTCTACCAGTTCCTTGACTGCTAATGATAGATCACACCATGATGTGTAGAGGGTGCTTTACCGTCCATACAATATTTATCTTTTTCCACGGGTCTTCCCCTTACAAATTCACCTCTATCCATGAGGATCTGCACGGTAGATTCGTTCGAAAAACAAACCTGGAATATTATTATTTTAGAATCATGGAAAAATTGATCAACTGTAAACTGCATAATAGAAAAACAATGTTAAGCAATGTTATTTACCTGATTCCAATCATCAATGGTCCAATATTTGTGATCTTTAGCACACTGTAGCCTTTTTTTCTTCATGGCTGGTATGAGTAGCAGCTTTTTTGCAGGGCGACAGGTTAAAACACCTAATCCTTTATTCGCCGATGAGCTGCCATTGGTAAAATACTGATGCCAGATTCATGCATAATTTTTGTTAAAAACCATCAATGTTTTTTGTGTACCAAGACAATGTCTCCCATTTTTTGTTTATCTCGTAGCATTGTAATTTTTTAAGGACCATATTTTTGTTTGTACTGTGGAGTCAAATCCAAATTTTTGTCAAATTTTTTCTTTATATAGTCGACAGTTGCCCTTAAAACTTTAGAAATTTATGCTATTTTTCTGTTGGAGTGATTATTGTTCAATATATAAAGTTTTTATTTCCACTATTTTTCTTGGTGATATGTTTTTGGCTTCTCCCATGATGTTCTGGTACCACTGGTTGTAACAAACTTGCAATGTTTGCTAAATTCATAAAAAATAGTATACGATTGTCAGAATATCACTAGAGACCAATGGAAAATATTTATTGTAACTCTAAACACCAAGAATACAAAACAATATGCACACGAGTTGCAAGCTAGGCTGGACAGCATTGACAAACAATGGCATCTTAGTCATGAATTGCCACGCCCGCTATGTTGTCACTGTGGTCAGACTATTTATTGTACTTTCATAAAGTGTTACAAGATAATAAAATGGAAACAAACGCATTATTATCGATGTCTTAAAGCACACTTATTGTATGTCCATTTTTTTCTATTATTGAGTTATGCACTGTACCCTGATGACCTCCTAACAATCTATCATCCTGCACAGACATTGCATGTTTTAAAGTGTGTGGTGTGTGTAAATGACATTTCAAAACTGTGAATTAAGCTTAAAAATATATTATGAAGGAAACAATTGTTGCATGTCCATACATACAATATCTGTGCTCTTAGCAATCGAAAGAGAAAGGGCTGAATATTGTATGTCCATGACATGCAATAATTGTGCACAAATAATATGTCACTATCAACAAGTCACCTGGAACATTAGCAGCAGAAGAAGGCTGAAGATAAAAAACGGTCAATAGATGACAAAGGTGTAACATTTCGATCTATTTCATTTGACTTGTAGGCAGTTTTATCTGTGCCCTATGCTGGTATTGCTTAAATCTACTACAGACGCAAACTTTCTGTCTACAACTTTACAATATTTGATTATTGTAATAGTAAGGGACATTGTTACATTTGGGACGAAACAAATGGAGGAAAAGGATGGTCTGAAATTGCATCCTGTTTGTTGAAGTACATTTAAAAACTTGTTATATGCGGTAAATACAATACAACATCTAGATCCGATTGATTTAAAATTTATGGAAAGTGGCCACTCATATTTAAAAGCAGATTCAATTCATGCCACTATCGAGAGGGCTAGAAAACACAAATCAGTTTATTTTACACGAGAGTGGGCTCTCCTTATCTAAATGGCGAGAATCAAACCAGCGCCATACAAAACAAATGTTCTAGGCTAGGGGACATGTTTGACTTTCAAGCTCTGACCACTCTCATGATTATGAACACAAAGTTGAACGTGAATAATGAAACTGTAAAGTGGCTTAAACTTAAGTGGCTTCGTTTTGAAAAAAGTTAGCCTTTCACCATACAGTATAAATATAACTTGTATGATGAAGATTTCTACTATTACGATGTGTCAGCCATACGCAGGAGTACAAGACAATCACCTACCTGGGAAGAAGTCTCATTGAAAAAAAATACTCCAAGCAACTGCCAATATCCATGTCCAAGAAAAAAGATCTATTATACTTGTACAATGTTTGAGTATATACCCAAAGACTACAAAGGCGCCATAGATTCTCTACCGACCAAAGTCAATTTGCAAGACAGAGCTCCAATACATTTACACGGTCGAACAACTAATAGAAAAAGAATGGCCAAAAATAGATCCGTCCATCTGGCTTTTGTTGATCTTAAGAAGGCATATGACTCAATACCTAGAACCAAGCTATGGGAAGCAATGGAAGACATCGAAGTTCCACGAAGATTAATAAACGCGGTAAAAGCACTCTACAAGAATAACGAAGTAGCTATCAAAACGGGCAATAGAATATGCAGTCCATTTAAAACGACAAAGGGACTACTACAGGGTTGCTCCACATCCCCCACCCTGTTCAAAATATTCCTGGAAAAAACCCTGAAACCATGGAAAAGAAAGTGCGAAGGAATGGGTATACCAGTAAGGAACGAATATCTATATACGCTAAGTTTTGCTGACGACCAAATAGTGATCGCACAAGACGAGGATGACCTCAGTTTTATGATGAGAAAACTGGAGCAGGAATATACAAAGAATGGGATGGAAATAAACCTAAAGAAAACTGAATACCTAACAACGGAGAATACAGAAATAAAACAGCTGGAAATAGACGAAGGTAAACAAATCAAAGGAACAGACAAGTATAAGTATTTAGGTTTCATAATATCAAACAAAGGAACAACGGAGGAAGATATAAAAAATAGACTAGGACAAACAAGAGACTGCATACGAAAATTGAACCCGGTACTATGGGATAAGAACATCAGCATGAAAACAAAGAAAAAAATATATAATACCATGACAAGAAGTATCCTCACTTATGGGTGTGAAAATTGGACAATAAATAAGAAAACCAAAAACAAAATAAGAGCAACAGAGATGGAATTCCTAAGGAGAAGCTGCAGAGTAACAAGAAGAGATAGAATAAATAACATGGAGATTAAGAGGAGAATGGGAATGAACTCCGACATAATAGACTACATCGAACAGAAGAGGTTAACCTGGTACGGACATGTCAGAAGAGCAGACCAAAATCGGTGGATAAATAGAATAACAGAGTGGAGCCCGATAGGAAGAAGAAAGAGAGGCAGACCCCGAAGATCTTTCAGAGATGAAGTGGACGAAGCAATGAGAAGAAGAAACCTACAGGAAGGGGACTGGCTAAACAGAGAAAATTGGAGAAAACGGTTGAGTGAATTAATACAGTGAAAACTGTGGAAATCCTTGTATATATATAGCTCCAATAGAAAGTGATTCTAAAAGTGAAATAGACTGTTGACGTTCTTTATTGTGTTAACATGAATAAATTCATTTATATTCTCCTATTTCTGTATTTTTATTTACATAAAACGTCCAAATATTAAATCAAAATCTTAATGTACACTTATTGTATGTCCATACTTTGATTGCCAACTATTGTATGTCCATTCTTTTTTTTTAAGTATTCTTCTTTAATTTTTTTGTGAGGTAAGGTATTTATTTTTATTACCCATTTCAATGTCCATTTAATGACGTATCATAAAAAAATTATACAAAGTTTAATGTTGAATGTAACACAGTGCTACAAGAGCTTAAACATCCAAGATCGATTTACTCAAAAAGTACATCCACGGACATACAATAAGTCTGCTTTAAGCCATCGATATACTATACAACTCATTTATATACCCTTTTTGTAAAAAAATTAAATTGTTCTAGGTGGCTCTAATAATTTGATCACCCACTGTATGTTATTAATAGAAAAACACATTTTATTCAAATATAGTAAAAGGAAACAAATTGGGAATCACATCCCCATTTCCCTAAAAGACTAAAGCGTCAGTGTAACCTCCTTTATGATCTCATATATAAAAAAAATGACACGACTACGAGGCTCGAGATAAATTTTCTTTCACATTCCACCAAGCAGAGAAAAGACCTCGAAAATGCACAGTTAAATTTCTATATAGGCTCACAAATCAACTTTTTGTGACTTAGTTTTTGCCCTCGATGCACTGTAAAGTGTGTGATTTATTCAAAGTCGTTTATCTTCTCGCTTTAAATAAGAGAGAATGAATTCGAGCCCCAATTCACTATTCACTTCCGCTACTTCGCTTATTTCATGAAAAGGACCGTTTTTTCCTACCTCTTGCTACAAGGAAATGAAGTCTGAAACTTTTTAAACTCACTGAAAACTTGTAGATTTCGTCTTGATGCTGCTGCTGCTGTCTCAGGATTAAAGTTGCTTTTTGCCGATTGTCAAAGGTTGTTTACGTTTTAGAAGTAAGTATGTACAAAGTGTCTGTCTGATGTTAGTAAGGAGCATTTGTGTTTGATAAAGTTTACACAAACTTCGGATTTTTACGATATTTCTACTTAAGTTGGCGACTATTTTGTATGGGAATAGCAAGATGTTTAAAAGCGACTTAAAAAATTATATGAATCATAAATAGTTTTCCTAAATAATAGTAAACTCCTTATTTTTTAACAGGTGGCTAAACAGTTTAGTAAAATATTTTATGTAATAGTATAAATCTTCATTATATTAATTTAATAAACATAATTTTAAATTAATAAAAAAGTACTGCTGAGTAGGTATGGCGGTTTTTGACAAAACACCGGTTTTCGGTTATACCGTTTTTTTTTGCTTACGGTTTAACCTGGCGGTTATAACCGGCCAAAAAACCGGTTTTTCAAAACGGTTTTGTTTTTTAATCCAATAGATTACAAAGTTACATTTACAATGCACTTTAGTTTGCGATACTTCATTCGACTCGATATCAATATGATCAAAATTAGTACTATCGAAAAGAACATCAATATCAATATAAATAAAACACAATTTTTAATAAAACCATTTTATTCTATTAATTATTATATTTATTTATTATTTTATTATTATATCATTTATTGATTATTATTAAATATAATATTATACTACTGCTCAACAGAGAGCGCTGAAATAATTCAGGTTTTATTTCATTGAATATATTATGAGAGTTGAAGATAATATGCAATTATTGTATTCAATTGTTGATGCAAATTTAATTTACCATTTAAAAATATAATCCTCTAAAATATCCACCAATTTTCCTTTTCTCCTAAACCCAAAAAATTTCCCAACCGTTTCAACTTATAAAAAATTTCCCAGACTCTTTCAAATGGGATTTAAAAAAACAATACCAATATAAATATTTTACTTAAAAATAAGTTGGATTCATCTTTTATTTTTACTACCATCAAAAAAAGTTTATCATGTATTACTTTTAAGTTCTAACTGGTAAGCAGGTTTTGTATGTTTTCAATAAAATTGATAGTGTGTAAAATAATTTATTAATTAAGCTGAGTATACTTTCGACATAATAAATGTCATCATCAGAGCTATCCTAAAATACCGTTAAGTTAAGTAAATTTTTTATATAAAATACAATGACAGAAAAAACTTACGTCAATTAGGCAATAAATACTTCATAGAAGGAAAATTGTGGACAAACGACATATTAAAAAACAAAGATCGGGCTCTGTAGGCCACAGATCTTGGGTCTAACCCTTATACATATGTATAATTCACATCAAAAAATTTTTTATAAAACATGGTTACCACATACAGCAACGACAACAGCTGTTTTTGACTTACATTTTTGAAGTAAAATGAAGAAGGAAGCTCGGATATACGGAAATAAATCCGAGAGCGACCTCTGTATTTAAAATTATTAATTGAAAATTGAAAATGTCTAAACTGACGTCTGAAGGTTATTGATTATTACTTTTAGTTACTATAGAATTTTAAATTTAAGTATTTTAAATTGATAAGTCAACGTGAAAATTTAAAATATACATTTATCAATATTATCAAAAAACAAAACTTTAAAGTTTGACCAAGTAGAAGAAAATAGATGAAAACCAACCAAGGAGAAGTATCATTTGCTAAGTTAAGAGTTCAATAGCTATTATTGATTATCAATATTATTAATAAAATAAATAATGAAGAAGAAAAATGTCAAAAATTCTCTACTTATGTGAAATCAATGAAACAAAATTCAAGAAATTCTCTCTTTTAAATCTCTTTTAAAAATAAAGGTCAAAGCTTGATCAAATGATGGTTAATTTTATACTAAATGTATTATTAAAGAAATGTGGCTGTATCGACGCATACTGATAATACCTTGGACAGACAGAGTGAGCAACACAGAGGTATTAAGACGAATGGGTAAAGAGGTGGAATTGTTAACAACTGTTAAAAGGAGGAAAGCGTCATACCTGGGCCTTGTGTTCCGTAATGATAAGTACAGTCTGCTACAGCTTATCGTGGAAGGCAAGATTGAAGGTAGAAGAGGTTTGGGCAGAAAGAAGAAATCCTGGCTGAGAAACTTGAGAGAATGGTTTCAAATACCAGAAGCTGCGAACATAATTCATGCGGCACAAAACAGAGAAACCTATCGTATGATGGTCGCCAACCTTCGGTAGAAGACGGCACATAAAGAAGAAGATTATTAAAGAAACTTCTTACAGATTGGATCAAACTTACAATTTAAGTTAATTTGAGTGTTGACACAGTTCTGAGGATTCCTTTTCATTTCTCTACTGATTTCAAGATCTTCTAGTAAATTCATTTTTATATAATTATTATTGGGTATACTGTGTAGGATCTTGCTATCTCTATGAGGACTAAAGCCATGCTTTGAAGCATGTATATGATTCCCAAAACTAGATTTATCAATCTTAGACAGATGTTCTTTAATGCGTATATCCAAAGGTCGCATTGTTCTACCCACATGGGTCACCGGGCATTCACCACAGGATAATTTATAAATACCACTTTTTGACGATTTGTTAATTTTGTCTTTAGTGTGGGAAAAAATAGATTTGATATTTTCTTTAACTTTGAAAGAAAGTTTTAGATTAGGGATGTTTTTTAAGATTCTGGCTATATTATCTAAGGGATAACCTATGTACGATATTAATCGATAAATAACTGTCGAGTTAGAATTGTTATGGACAGTGTTGTATGCTAGTGATCACCTATTCCTTTTATTCCTTAATTTGTTGAGTATGTTATCAACCAAAGTAGGGTATAAACGTTACTATAAGCAAGTTGTTTAATAATTTCTAATTCTGATTTAAAATTTGAATCTGACAGAGGTAAGCTAAGTAAACGATGGATATAGCAATAAAAGGAGGCCAGTTTCTGTTGAAAAGGATGATTAGAAGATCTAGGGATGGTATGTCTGAGTTGGTTTTCTAAAGACTGAAAAATTTAATTTGTTATCTATTCTAGTTAATGTTAAGTCTAGAAAATTAATAGAAAATCTGGAACACGTTTGTATATTTGCATAATAGGTACATTTTAACTCATTTAATACTTCCTGTAATGGTGTATCGTTTTGAAAACGTAGTGAAATCCTTGGAGTTTTGTATTCGTAATCGGTAATTCGATATTCATACTCAGAACATTATTTTTGGTAATCATCAAAAGCTATTAACCCACTTTCAATGTCAAGAGTCAAGTGTGAAAATTAGATGATGTACCAGATCACTTCTTCCATATGTAAATATTATGGTTTCAAACAAATTTTCAAGGAAATATTATTATAAAACTTAAGTGTTGCTGGCTGATGTGAGTTTGCACTTTCAGTTTGCTTCCGTATTTATAAAATGAAATAAAATTTGAATTATGGTTTTGTTTGGAATAATTACTTGAAAATAATAATTATGATTGGGATCAAAACAATACCTAACCTAATCCTAATCACCGTAAAAACCCAATAACCGGTTTTTACTTTAAAAATAAAAAACCGGTTATAACCCAGACAAAAAACAACCGATAAAACCGGTTATTGCGAAGTACAAAAACCGGATATCGGTTAAAACCGGTAGGTTTTTCCCATCCCTACTGCTGAGCTTCTTTGGAAAAAAATGCACTAAGAGACACTACATCTTCAAATGTTTCTCTAGAAAGAGCAGCTGCTGATGAGATGCTAAAGGTAACTGAAGTGTCATTGGTTTTTTTCCCTTTGAAATCACTGTATTTGAAACGAAATTTCCATAGTACGTTGGACCATGAAAAATCAAATGATGGGGAGATTTTTGTTCAATTTTCAAAACTTTTATAGGTCTTTTTTGAAATGGACATTTTTTAAAGAATTTGTTACCAAAATACTCAGTCCAGGATTTCAGCATATTTTGGTCAACTTTAATCACATCAAATGGAAACGGTATTTTCCTTAATTCCTGAAAACTTCAGCCCATTCCTC
Organism: Diabrotica balteata; assembly: GCA_918026665.1. NCBI lineage: Eukaryota > Metazoa > Arthropoda > Insecta > Coleoptera > Chrysomelidae > Diabrotica > Diabrotica balteata. The sequence continues at coordinate 32,604 of CAKJVB030000111.1, read as the reverse complement.
TGTCAATTCAACTCTTAATTTTTTATTTATAATCCGCATATTTTTATATGTTTGCATGTATGAATGCGCTCTCATTAAAAAAATCATATGTATGGTCTTAAGTCTCTTCTCTATGTGAACAAGATAATATAGACATTTTGCAACTGTATAGTTTTTATTTTGGCTTCTACAGTAATCCGCGAATATAAACAACTCTTTAACTGAAGGACCGAGGAAATTATGGACGAAATGGTGAAGGAGAAAAGACACATCGTTTGCGCTTTTTTTTCCCTATTGTCTGTGGGTATGTATAAAAATCACTTTTATTGGAGGCTAGTACGTGTCTGTTAAACGTAAATACAGATAATTGTCTTTTGTAGTAGACCTTATTTGTTGAAATGTTAGGCACTGGCAAATTTTTCTGGTAGTCAATGCAAATGCTTTCGATTTTTTTATTGGTTTTGCGTAACCTTTTCATTTGCCGTTTTTTCTTGTAAAAAGCTTCTGCCTTCATTTTATCAAGTTTGCTTGCAGTGTAAAGATTTTTCATCTGTTTTTCCAGAACAAGAATTGATTCGCTTGCAGTGAGGGGGCCAAGTTAGCTTTTTCTTTTTTGGGTGATTTTAGTTTTGCAACGTATTCATTACACGTACAGTTCTGTAAGATTTGTAACAAATGAAGACCTCTTTGTACATCTCCATGTAAATTTGCGACGTTTAATTCCTCAGATAGGTACACTTTAGAAGAATCCTTTAAGCTATAATGGGTTTCTCTTCCTTTAAAGAAATATATGTGTTCTATCATAGCAGCAGTAACAGCCACCGATAGCTTATGAGGGCGATTGGCGTGTTTACCTCTCATGTTTTTAAGTGCCTCTCCAGTTAATTTCTAAGATCGTTGCAATAACTCTAACTTCTTTCTTCGTTTCTTTCCTTTCTTTCTTTCTTCTTTCTTAAATTAAAACTACGTATTATTGACTGTCTAGCGTCAGGTGATACAATTTTAAAGCAAAGATATCTTTTGCACTTATAGTCTGACCCTATTACGTGACTCTGTAGTCGTAGCCTTTTACAAACCTCATTCATCGGCCCATTTTTTTCCGTTTTTTATGTTTTTTGTTTAGGGTTCTCTAAACCATCACTACTACTGTCTATAAAGTCACATGCAACTTACAGCTCAAGAAAAGACAAGTTGTAATCACAGTGGCGCCACACGAAAGTAACAATGCGCTTTCATTCCTAGAACGCATGGAATATGCGCCTTTATCCTCAGACTACCAAATATTTACTTCCAATTTTCTACTGACCTATCGCTTATATTCCCTGACGGAAGGTATTGATTTGAGCCCTTATAGTACTCCTAACATACAGCATTAAAATCTCGATTTTCGTTAAAGTTGACATTGCGCCTTTATTCCCTGCACCCTTCATACAGGATAGGTGAAGGTAAAGATCCATAATTTCTGCTATTGTCGATTATAGTGCGATTATTTTTTGTAAATTAATAAGAAAATATCTTTAATTTTTTTTTACAATCAATAGTCGCTTTAACCACCTGTGTAATTTTTTTTATTATTAAATTGCATGTTTACAATCTACTCTCTACACAGAGTAATAAGTAAGTAGTCTGTAAGTAAATTAACGTGAGTTAGATACCGTCCATCGACGATTCTCTAAGTATTATTGCGGTAGGTCTTCTGACCATATCCTCTTTAATCTTCTTTCGGCAAGTGGTTGGGTAAATAAGTTATTTATCATTTCGTTGTTGTGATCAGTGGTGCGATTTTGGTATTTTATTGAGTGAGTCTTTATGTCCTTAAGTAATGGGATGTCCAGATCATTGTGAAGTGTTTCGTTAAATACATACTATGGAGGTTAACTTATAATACGAAGTATTTTGGATTGAAATGTTTGAAGTATTTTTGTATTTGAAGGTTAAATACAGCCCATAGTTCTATAGTTCTATTCCATATGCCCAAACTAGTATAAGTGAGTACATTGATGTCCTCTTAAAGCTTTTTAATAAAATTTCAACAAATGGTTGACCTCAACATTTATTCGTCTACCAAGAAAGAAAAATGCTAGAGAATGCACCGACCCCCGTACCATAAGCCTGATGTCTCACACACTTAAATTGTTTTTAAAGATCATTCATGAATGCATTTACAAAACACTTGATATGGATATTGAAGAAACTCAATTTGGATTCCGTAATGGCGTAGGTACCAGTGAAGATCTCTTTACATTCAACGTACTGATCCAGAGATGCTTGGATGTGAACCAAGACATGTACGTCTGTTTCATAGACTACAATAAAGCTTTCGACAAAGTCAGCCATAAAGAGCTAATTCTTCTTCTTCTTCAGGTGCCATCTCCGCTACGGAGGTTGGCAATCATCATAGCTATCTTAATTTTTGAGGCAGTAGCTCTAAATAGTTGTTTTGAGCTGCATCCAAACCATTCTCTCAGGTTCTTCAGCCATGAAATTCATCTTCTTCCGATGCTTCTTCTGCCATCTATTTTTCCTTGCATTATGAGTCGCAGGATGCCATACTTATCGCCCCGCATCACATGTCCGAGATACTGTAGCTTTCTTTCTTTAATTGTAAGTTCAATTTCCTTCTCTTTGCCTATTCTTCTCAGTATTTCATTGTTTGTAACTCTATCTACCCAGGAAACCCTCATAATTCTTCTATAGGTCCACATTTCAAAGGCGTTAAGTCGTCTCATGGTATCTAGATTTAACGTCCATGATTCCACTCCATAATATAGTACACTGTATACGTAACATTTTGTTAGGCGTATTTTGAGAGCTAATGGCCATCCTCAAAGCAATAAAACTACAACACAATGACTTTCGAATTATAACAAATATATATTATAAACAGCAGGTACACGTACGCATTAATGAAAACACATTAGAAGAGTTCGAAGAGTGCGACAGGGGTGTGTACTGTCACCACTACTATTCAATACATACTCTGAAGAAATTATGAAAAGAGCTCTTGAGGGAGAAACAGCAGGAATCAAGGTCAATGGAACACCAATTAACAAAAGCTAATGAACAAGTTAGTTGAGTATGGAGAAGAATATGAATTATCAATAAACACCAAGAAAACCAAATTTATGAGGATATCAAAAACCCAAAATAATGGCGAAAGCCTGAAAATTAACAGTAGTGCTTTAGAGCAAGTTGAAAACTATCACTATCTTGGCACAATAATTATTCACACAAACGATTACTCCAAAGAAATCAAAGTTCGAATAGAGAAAGCACGTACAAATTTCAATAAAATGAGAAAGGTACTTTGTGCAAGAGAACTAAATTGGACTTGAGAGTTAGGCTGGCAAGGTGTTATATTTTCTCGACTCTGCTTTATGGGATGGAAGCATGGACACTTAACGCGTCGACTGCTAAAAAGTTAGAAGCATTTGAAATGTGGGTGTACAGAAGAATCCTGAAGATATCATGGAGCGAGCATGTGACAAACAACAAAGTCATGAGAAGAATCAAGAAAAGAATGGAAGTATTGGAAACCATCAAGACACGAAAACTGCAATATCTGGGGCATGTTATGCGTAATATAAGATATAGCCTACTTCAATTGATTATACATACAAGGGAAAATCCAGGGCAAGAGAAGTGTAGGAAGAAGAAGAATCTCATGGTTGCGTAACTTGAGGGAATGGTATGGATGCACATCAATTGAACTATTCAGAGCAGCAGCATCTAAGATCAGAATAGCCATGATGATTGCCAACTTCCGTCGCGGAGGTGGCACTCGAAGAAGAAGTATAAATATAGCTTTGTAGAAAAAAAATTTATTTTCAAGAGATAACTGAGACCTTTTGTTAAATAGCCAGTTTATATTTTTTAGTTTAAGATCTAGTTGTTTACGTTTAGTTTTAATGTGCGTTGTCCATCTAAGTTTTCATCCAGGTGCAATCCCAAGTATTTGACAACTAATTTAATGGGAATGGGAGTATTATTAATACAAAGTTGGGACATGCGGTTTTTCTTATTGTAAAAGTATTTTGTACTGATTTGCTCGCATTAATACTGATCTTCCATCGCTTAAGGCAGTTTTTTGTAATTGGTCTAAATGATTTTGTACTTTTTGTGATGTTACATTAGGGTCGATATCGACTGACAAAATTCCCGTGTCATCAGCAAATGTAGCTAAGAATTGCTAATTGTAACGTTTGCTGTAAATATCAGATACAGAAATGGGCCTAAAACGCTACTCTGAGGTACGCCAGCTTGTATAATGTAAGCTTTACTCAATGTTTCTGGTAAGCCACCATAATAGCTTCGCTTATCGTTTCTGCTTCCGAATCTATAACATTTGAGCCTTTAAACTAGATTATACTTTCCTCGAGATTTTTACTGAGGGACTTCCTATATCCTACCCAGTTTGTTTCTTTTGAAAAATATCAAGGTCAAACCGTATGTGTCTGTGATTCGAACACGAGGGTTCGTCAGACACAACCCAATTTGTTATTATATCACGTATCTTGCTTGTGCAGATTGTTAAATCTAACACTTCTTTGCCTGTTTTATTGACAAAAGTTGGCTTGTTTTCTATATTGGATATGACCAAACCTTCAGATAAGATAAAATTCGAAATAGAACAATATTAAGAAGCACTTATTGTTCTTTAAGTTTATTACAACTACTGAAAATATTGGCCTAAACCTCAAGATTGGCTAGAGTCAATATTCATCTTACTACCAAAAAAGCCAAACCCACAACACTGCAATGAGTTCCGTCTGATAAGCCTTATGAGTCATGCAGTAAAAGTCCTACTAAAAATCGTACATAATCGTATCTATAGAAAGTGCGAAACAATCATCGGAGACGATCAGTTTGGATTCAGAGCCGGCATGGGAACGAGAGAAGCCCTGTTCAGTTTACTAGTTCTCGCCCAAAAATGCTACGACCAACAGAAAGATATATTTATATGCTTTATAGACTTCGAAAAAGCATTTGATAGAGTAAGACACGACCTACTATTAGAACGTTTGCAAGAAGTCGGTTTAGATGGAAAAGACATCAAATTCTTAAAAAACTTGTACTGGAACCAAAACGCCAGAGTTAGGATCGAAGGTTCCACATCCGCAGAAGTAGAAATTAGGAGGAGAGTTAGACAAGGATGTGTTCTGTCGCCTCTGCTGTTTAATCTTTACTCCGAGTTTCTATTTAAAGAAGCATTGGAGGATTCCAAGGATGGAGTCAAGGTGAATGGCGTAAATATCAACAGTATCAGATACGCCGATGATACAGTGTTAATTGCGGATTCCGACTCAGGTCTACAACGACTCATCGACAAGACCAACTCGACCTGTGAGCAATTTGGTATGAAAATAAACATTAAAAAACCAAAGTGATGTCAATCCGAAAAAACCAAAACGTACCTCAATCTTGCACAATAAATGGGCACATCTTAGAACAGGTCAATAGATTTAAGTACCTGGGATGTTGGATCGATAGCAGCCTAAATCCTGATCAAGAAATAAGATCGAGAATAGAACAGGCCAGAAAATCTTTCGAAAAAATAAAAAAACTGCTTTGTGATTCTCGAATAAAACTCGAAATTCGACTACGTTTATCAAAATGCTACGTCTGGTCGACTCTTCTATATGCAGTTGAAACGTGGACCCTTAAAACATCAACCGTAAATAAATTGGAGGCCTTTGAAATGTGGATCTACCGGAGAATACTCAAAATTTCATGGACATCGCATACCTCAAACGAAGAAGTGCTGCATAGAATAGGCAAGGAAAGAGAACTTTTTAACACAGTAAAAGTTAGAAAAACATCATACCTAGGCCACATACTGAGAAATAATAAGTACCAATATGCCCAACTTATAGTGAAAGGAAAAATCGAGGGAAAGAGAGGCCTAGGAAGGAAAAGACTATCGTGGCTCAGAAACATCCGACAATGGACAGGGCTAAATTTTGAACAGCTAATAAGAACAGCTGAAGATAGAGAAGAGTTTAAAATTGTAGTAGCCAACCTCCATTAAGGAGAGGGCATTTTAAGAAAAAGAATGAAAACATCCTTAATTCATTTCTTAGGTAGTGACCTTAAAACAGTAACAGTATTATAGTGTTTTGAGCTTCACGGACTTGTGTGAATCGGACAGTGAATCGGAAGTTTAAATATATAAACTACGAAAAAGATCGGATCCTAGTTTAATTATAGCAACAAAGTTAGTCATTAAATTACATATTTGTTAATGCTTGTATCTTTTTACTTTTTTATTCCCATGTTAGTGGATGGTCTTTCGAATTGTAATTTATTACAATGCTTACTACGCTCTATATGATAGTGGGATCGCAATCCTAATTTATTTCTTTTTCTTTTTCTGGATTCTTTCAATTTTTTTATGATCGTCTTTGATCCAAATTTTGAACCAATAAATTTTGAACATAAAAGGGTGTCATAAATAAAATATTAAAAAATATACGTTATGGTTTACCCTGTATACGCATATTTGTAAATGCTTCCTGTTAAACTTAATTTGAAAACTAAAACATGCTGTTTATCTTTCTATTTAAAATAATTGTTTTTTTATTTATTTTTTCTTTATGTATACAGTGTGTTTATTTTATAGTGTGATATCGAAATAAAAATTGTCATAACTCGTTGTCATTTTCACTTTTCCTGAATAAGATAATCAACTATGTGTTCATTTAGTTTTCCTATGTTATTATTAGTTTAATAGTAGCACTGAATTTTTTTGGATTAGTCTGTAAAAGTTTTTGCATCACTCATTGTACTTTACGTCGCTGGTAATTATAAAAGCTCTAAAAAGCTCTTATGCATATAATCGTTTTAATAATTTACGAGCAGAAACGATGTTAATCTCCTAAGCATATGTTTTAATTCGACCTTAATTTCTCTTATAGTTAAAAAACACTCCAGAGCATCAATTTTTAAATTAAATTTGTAACGTAAAAATGCGCGGATTATATTTTTGCGGGGGTTTAAGCTAACGATAATCATCGCTTTTGTAATAAATTAATCCACGTGAAAAATTTTAATATGAGAAACTTATGTAGGAAATATTTTCGGAAATATAAGGAATAAAATTTTAAGGCTATGCATTTATAAAATTATTTTATAAAAATTCTATGTTTGTCCATTATGTCCATCATTTTTATTTATCCCTTAATTAGTTTACTATACATCATCTTGCTGATGCACGATAATTTCATTTTTCCTTTGGTATTGGTCGTACGAAATAAATGACATTTTTATTATTTTTACAAAGAAGTACCGTAGACAGTGCATTCACTTCCATTTCCACTGTGTACCACTAAGTTACAAATTATCTTAATAAATAATCAGTCATATGGGGCCTCGTTAGTTAATACAAATCGTCCAGCTGTCCACATAATATTAGTTACACCTGACAAGTACCCCTAAACAGTTACATTAGAACAGTAAAACATTAGAAAGGAGATATCCCTATGAGAGAAAAGAGCATTTGACAACAGCTATAAAAATAAAGAAAGGGAAATATCAACGTAAAGATGGCAAGCAGAGTGGAACAACACCAAGGATGTTGCCCAGTGGACTAAAACGCTGATTCCGAGCCTAAAGGACTGGGCAGACTGTGGTTACAGAAGACTGAATTACTTCCTGACACAAGTGCTCACAGGACATATATATCCTAAGTGAGTGACGGGAAGTAAGGAGGGATGGAATAGTGTATATTACTACATCCTAACAGTCAATAAAAAGAAGAATAAGAGAAACATCAGCAGACGCAATGACAAAGATAAGATCTAAATAACATAAGAGAGTGCTCTAAAAGTGTCATCAGCCTACAGCCGCCATCCCACTTTCAGAGTATGGTACATGCGACAGTCAACTGCACTCAAGTAGGACAGGTTGGTTTAAGTTGGTAGGCTAAACAACAGGAAGGCATCTTTTTGCAGATCCTCCTTCTAGGCGGAAATGGACATGGATGTACACCTTTACCTTGAATTCAATAGACGCTAGCCATCCCTAGAGATGGGTTAACCTGGTATGGTTTTTAGAGATACCGACCCTCAGAAAAAAAGTACGTATCACTTGCTCTAAAATTTTGCTTATTGCTGGTAGTAAGCTTATTGGTCATAGGATAGTTTTTTAAAAAATGATGAGGTTTTTTCCATTGGTCAGGAAAGTATTTTAATCTTAAAACCTTATTGATTAAGTTTTCAAGATAAACTATTGGTTTAGCTGTCAGATTTTTCAGGGCTATATTCGTTATGTTATCTGGTCTTGCTGCTTACTTGACATTGCTGACATTGATCAGTTGTCTAATTTCTTTGGAAGAACTGTGTGTTAGGCTTATAATGGCCCTTTATATTTTATTTTTTCCACTTTTGCGAATTCTAGATTTTCATTAAGATGGTATTTATTGCTAGATCCTCGTCCAAGCGTATTTTCGTGACTTTCGCTTTGTCATCTTTCATATAAACATTTCTATTTACCCTGTGCAGGGGTGGAAGTAGTTTCTTCTCTTTACGTCGTACTTTCATTGCTGTAATCTTCTAGTTGTTTTTTGACTTCTTTATTTAGCTCATGTCACTGCGAACGATCTATTTCAACATTTTAAAGCTGGCTGTATACTATGTATACTATGTATACAAAGAGTATGTACATATGTGAAATTATTAATATAATTTGAGTGTATGAGAACGGTATTACATAAGGCTGGTTTAAAATAATTATGAGAGATAGGAAAAGATTAGACAGGTAATAGTCAAAACAAATTTATAAAAAGTCTTACCAATATTTCAGGCTTTCACCAACAGTTGCTTCTCATATCGGTTTCTACACACGTGTCTTGCGGTACTAACACTAAGATCAAGGAGTAGAGAACATTTGCGTCTGTTATCTTTACTAGTCAAAACAGGATTCGTGGTATTTTTTCAGGATTTTGGAACATAGCCGTGGCACTTATTGGAAGTATGATTTCCTTTACAAAACACTTTAACTGACATTTTTTCTTTTTTTTTTTGCTAGTAGCAGTGCTGGTGGTTGGTAAATCCGGTGGTGCAGGGTAAAGTACCAGATTTCGGGAGGAAAAGTATGGAGCCCGTAATTCTTCACACAGCTGAAGAATAAACTTACGACGCCTGATTTTACTTTCAGTAACTTCTTTATAAATAATCCATGCATTTATTGCTCCTAAGTCAAGAACGTTATAAAACACGTGCATTGACCATCGTCTTGAAGCAACTTTTGTAGTATAAAGACGCGCCATTTGGTACACTACATCAACCCCGTATTTTGTTTTATTATAAAAACTTACTGTTTGAGGAAGTTTTTTTCCATCGACAGCAACATCCACTGATTGATGTAATGAGCTCAACAAAAGCACATTATTGTAAGTCTTTCCTTGGTATGCACTAAGTATTATCTTTTCGTCGCTCTGGAATATATGGGTAACATATAATTCTTCATTTTTACTCTTTACGCTTAGAGGAACTTCCTTTCTGTTGCGATTCAAAGTACCCACAAGACTTGTTAATTTTTTTTGCAATGCCTCCGCCAATTTTAACGATGTAAAGTAGTTATCTGTCGTAACATTTTTGCCCTTTCCCAGTTGATTTTCCATTAACCGCAAAACAACATGATCACCAACATTTGTATCTTTCTTGCGTAGATGATCAGTGCCAGTATAAGGGTAACCATTTACAACATATTTTGATTCCACGCATGTCAAAAGCCAAAATTTTATGCCAAACTTATCCGGCTTATTTGATATGTACTGTGTGAACGGGCACTTGACTTTAGAATGCAGTAGTTGTTCGTCCACAGTAAGGTTTATTCCTGGTTTGTAACATGCACCACTATTTTCCATAAATCCATTCCAATCCGCAGAGGCTAGAGCAAATTTGTCGGTTTTCAATCGTTCAGATCTCGTTTGCTTTATGTCAAATCTGAGATATTTTATAATATCCTTGAATCTGTCTCGTGGCATAGTTTGCCTAAAAAACTGAGGACCCCATACTGTTGACCACAAGCTGTTGGTTGGGAAATTTTTGGCGGCGTAGACTCCTCTTGCGTACATAATAGCAAGGGCAGCCTCTAGTTCTTCCAAAGTTATAATCCATGTGTCATTTTTCAAATATCGATGTGCTGCTGCAATAGTGCATTCTTTTATATGACGTAACATGCTGTCGTTAATTATTAGATGCCAAGCACTTACCACACAATTGTTCCTCACGTTCCTTTTTGCATACGACGTAGGACATGATTCCTCTCGATAAATGTTGTGCTGAGCGCGGCGTCCTGTAATGAGCAAACATTCAGTGAATATAAAGATACTAAAAATCATAATCTTACCAGTACTGATCCAGAATCAATAACTGTCCACGTTGTTCCGTCTTTCGATTGTTCGTTGTCTCCGATTGAATTAGTTTTTCCTTGTTGACCTCTTTTTTCTTGTGACTTTGCTTAAGGCAGCTTTACATCTAGGCTATGCAAGTCTCATGCTATGCAAGTCTCATGGCTCATCTCTTGCCTAGCTTGACCTTTTTATCAGAGATATTTCTGTGCAATTTTAGATCTCACTTTCATTGTTGCCAACAGAGAAAATATTTATCAATTTGAGGTTATTTTATTTTAAATAAATATAATTAAGTACTAAAATAAATATAATATATACACTATTTATGGTTATTAAAAGGGTGAAGGATGTCAACCAAAGAAAAGAAAACATTGTTATTGTTGAATATTGCTGTTGTAGCAACAATCATGAAAAATAATAAAAAAAGAAAACACCTAGAAAATGCTGGGTCAAACCTTGGTTGAATGCAGGACTGGGAAATTTGAAGTTACCCCAAGAGTTCTTGGATGCTAGAGACCTTCAAAGTTTTAAAAACTTTCTTGGAATGAACGAGTCCACTTTCCTTAAGCTCCTGGATAGAGATAAGGTTATGTTTTATTCTGTAATCTATTATAAATTGTTATGTTGGCAACATGAATTTTAACGATACATTGCAAGAAAATAGCATGAAAAATACAACATGTTCTAATTTTTCGTCTAGCACAGGAATTGCATGGAAATAGCCCGTGGGCATGCGCAGTTCCATGATCTGTCTTGCATGGCTCTTGCCTAGCATGAAAATAGTATAATGTAAAACTGTCTTTAGATGTACTTGGATTCACGATAAAATTAGCTGACTCGTGCTTTTGAGTTGTAGAAGCAGTGTTTACATAAATTGGTGAGTCTTGTACAATAAAACTTTCTAACTGCTCTGAAGCATCAGAGTCACTTGAATCATTATTTTGTGGTGGTACGTATTGTTCATCGTCTGACTCATTATTTTCTGCAAATTCAGATTCACCTCCCAAAACATCTTTTTGTATTTTTCGTATTTCTTCAAGAAGTTCAAGCTCTGATAGTCCACGACGAGACATATTTACAGTCGTCTTGAATTTTCACAATTGAACGAATGTTTCAATATTCTAGAAACGAGAGTCAGCAGAACCTAATAAACCGTTCAATAAACAAAATACTTTCAAGGGACAAACAGTATGTAACAAAATACCTTCTTGGAATAAACGTACATAAACAAAATTTTATCTATCCGACAGAAAGTTAAAAGAAATCGTCAAATTTCCGAGAAAACGATAATAATTAATACAGGGCAAGTTTGGCCCCTTCAGACTTCTATGGTAGGTTTGTTAGAAAATCCATTTAACCTTTAACTACGGGCGCCCCTCCATTATTCATAACTACGTGCGCCACAACTAGGTATTTTTAGTACATATATTGTATATAATAAATGTAGGCATATATTTAAGAGAATGTCTTAACATAAAAGATAATACATAACGAAAATATAAAGATTAGCAACAAATATAAGAACAAAAACTCAACCACTTCTTTTTCTCTAAAAATAACCTTCTTGAGATTCTTGTATATTAGCTTAACATTAAAAATATTATAAAACTAGTATATAAATCTAAAAACTAGGAATAAATAATCATTCACAAATGATCATATTTGAGAATATGTGTGCTATTCACTTTCGTTTTCTTCCTCGTTTGCGTCTACTAAATTACAATTTGCACAAATTGTAACAGAGTGCTCTTTACAAACCATTCTATTACATTTGTTGCAAGATATTGTTGTAACTCTATTTTTGCTCCTTCCACAACAATGGCACCTCCCCCGTTTTTTTGCTGGTGGTTCTTCATCGTGGTCGTTTACGTTTTTGTATTTCTTCAAGAATATTTTTAAATCCAGAGGTAAACTCTGTATTTCCGCCCTCTCAGAAAGATGAGGTCTTATCAATTCCAATGATAATTATTTTAGAAAAACTCTTCTATATTTTTGAGGATTGTCGATGTTGGCAGCATTGTACAGGATCTGGCTGTTAATTCCGGCAATATTCAGAAGTTGAAAGAACAATGCCATTGGCCATCTTCGTGTTCTTCGGGATACCGAATAGGTACTGCACATTTTGTCTACAGTGTCTACGCCTCCTTTATGTGAATTTAGTCTAAAATTATCATTGGTTTTCCTGTTTCGGGATCTACTGTAGAATTACTGTGCATGGTAGATAGGAGAATGACAGCTTTATTGTTTTTTTGGTGTGTAGGATACAATGGTAACTTCTTTTTGAAAACCAAAAGTGGATGATCCAATTGGTGTGTTTTTTCTTGGTAAAAACTCTGGAGGTAGTTCCCTTTTATTTCGTTTAAGTGTGCTAACCATCGTTATCTTTTCCTTCAAAAGGTCAATTGCCAACGGATAACTCGTATACCAATTGTCGCATGTTAAATTAGGGTTTTTACCTTTCCAAGGTTGAAGCAGGCGATGGGTAATATCCGTTGGTGTGTTAGATTTTTTGTAGGGCCCTTCCGGTTGTTGAGCACAATACACCTCAAAATTGGTGACATAAAAGGTCTGCGCGTCACATAACACAAACACTTTTAAGCCATACTTTGCAGGTTTACTTGGAATGTATTGCACAAAGTTGCATCTACCTCTAAAAGGTATCAACATTTCATCGATAGTCATTTCTTCTCCCAAGGAATAGTTGTTGCTACAGTTTTTCATAAACGTATCAAGAGTAAAGCGAATGGCAGCAAGTTTGTCAATTGATTTTCGGTCCTTTCGAGTATCTTTGTTGTCAAACCTAAGAGCAGCAAGCAAAAATAAAAATCGATCTGCGCTCATACAGGCTCGAAAGATTTCTGAGCCGGTACCATCTTTTGTCCACAATTCGAGGAAGTGTGTATGATTTTGTATTTTAGTCCCTGCAAGAAATAATATTCCTAATAATGCCATGATTTCCTGTTTAGTCGTATCTTTAGCCCGTCTTGGCCGTTCATAATTTAATCGCATTTTTGCAATCTGCAAATTTGTGCATTCAACTATATTTTCTATGATTTCATTTGTAAAGAGTTTTTCAAAAGCACTTAGTTCCGTAGTAACATCTCTCGCACAAACTGTTGGCCCAGGAAATATCTTGACAATATTTTTTGAAGGAGTTTTGGTAAATTTGCTAAGAAGAGATTTCTTATACCATTTAGTTTTTCTGTCTTTTGCTATAAAATAATGATTGTCGTCATCAAGATCTGAACGGTTTTCAATGTTACTGTTTGTGTCCGAGTCAATCGTATATTGGTTTTCGTCATTCAGATCAACTTCTGATTCAGTGTCGTGCTCCGTATTTTCTATAAGCTCGTCGTCTGAAGTATCTGGATCTCCACCAACATCTTCATCAGATTCTTCCTCAAATATAGCTTGAGCCATAGCTCTAAGTTTATCTTCTGAGAGTTTTTGGGGATTTCTTACTGGTACATGATCCCTGCAAAGTAAATATTTTGTAGTACCTCTCGATTTATAAACGTTACGAGAAATATATAGAGGCAACGTTTGTAATTTTTATTATTTATTTCTAATTAATATTTCAAAGAGACAGAGAGACCGTATTGCTATGGAAGAAAGAACATGAAAAAATAAGACCACAAAAACAACTGGAAGGTCGTTAAATAGTCCAATAATAGGTACTCAAAAATATCCAAATAGATAACGGTATATTAAGTTATGAGAAAATGCTAAAATAAAATATTTGATCAAATGTATTATCATAAAACTAGTTTTTACTATAATAAAATGAAAGTTTTATTAAAATTTTAATAACAAATTACAAATTCTTTTATTCAAAACGTTGCAAAATGTCTAGCTTTTGTTACATATAAGTCGCTATACATTAATAATGCTATTTTTTAGTAGATAAACGTAATATAAATCTCACAAAATTTACCTGTACTATACATAACTAGGTGCTTGGTGTACTACATACACCACTGGTCAACTTATCCTGAATTTTTCCAACCGTCAGTCTATCTCTGCAGCAATCAATTTTACAACTGTTGAGGTTTATAGCTAACACATCAGAGATAGGTTAGGTAGAGGGACACGTGCCCAACCAGTGCTTATCAGAAATAGCGGCCAATTTAGTGCGACTGGTGTACTGAGTACACCGTAGCCCGTAGTTAAAGGTTAATAAATTTAGTAAACAATATTTTTTGCGTTAAATTTGACTTTGTATCAAAATTTGTATCAAAATTTGATACAAAGTCTTTGAAAAGACTTTGTATCAAAATATTAAAAGTCATAAAATATGAAATTATTATTGTGTCAAATAAAAGAACTACAATATCTTCAAATCGCAAGAGGGACCAAATTGGCCCCCCGACTTTCGAGTGTTAAGCTTTATAAATAATAATAAAATATTTTAGCAAGTAATAAATATTGTTTTCTATTCTTAAGAAGTATATACCTAGTAAGTTGCGTACCTAATATTTCTAGTGAGGACAGGAAATATAAAAAAAAATAATTAGTTATTTAAATTCACTATCAGACGCTTGGAACCGAATTAAAAAAAAAACCAACAGAAAGACCAGAAAGTAGGAAAAATATTTCAATAGATTATAAAAAAAACTAAAAAAACGATAACCAATAATGAAAAATAAGAAAAATAATGACAGTAACTGAAAATTAAGATTATATAATGCAATAGGCGAGCTCTGGGGCTTTAGGAAAAACCTAAAATGCTAATGAAAATTTTATTTTATTGCTGGAAATGTCCTTCTTAATTGAAGTCGTTGATCACTTAAGCGGAAGTTTTAAAAAGTATTCAAATTGAAAGAAAGTGCTATTTATAAAGGGATTTTCGGATGATTTGAATAATGAAATATGCATATTAAAGAAAAATTAAAAAGAAGTTGGCTAGTTACCAGTGGCGTTAAAAGAATTTTTGGAAGGAGAAAATAAGAAAAATAATTAAAAATATATGAAAAGTTTCATTTAAAACATCCTTTATAAAAGGTATCCGAGATTTTTTCCGTAATTTCGTAGGGTCCTATTTCCAATACGTTAAGTTTTTTTCCGTTTAATGTATTTGTTTTTAATTTTCATAAAAACCAAATTACCTATGTTAAAATTAAAATGTTTATGGTTTTTGTCATAAATTTGTTGATTATGAGATTGTATCGATCTATCTAGAGCAATATTTCTATTAAGTTTCGAGAGAACCTCGATTTTGATAACAGGGTTCATTAATGTAAAGATTAGGTTTACTTAAGTAGAAGATGCTCTTTAAAACATATCACTAACCCATTAAAACCCCAGATAATGTATCGTTGATTCCCTAAGATGTCTTACTATTTTTATAGACAGCAACCTTAAATGATCCATTCACAACGATTTGTTAAGTGAGAAACTAGCAATGGAAGGAAAGTAATTTAGCATCTTCCAAAGTAACATAATATTTTTCTTTTTGCGAGTTTTATCTTCTGTATGGACCTTCTTTCTAAAATTTTAATACAGCTGCTTAAACTGATGACATTTTTAAATTACAAAAAAGGCAATATGGTATCTGCTTCTTCTCAGAAGAACGACACATTGCAGAAGCTACTTTAAAAATCACGGAATTTTAATGCTTCGCTTAATTCGTAAACACCTACATGTTTAAAATAGGTAAAGAAATAATAAATAAGACTTACCCACAATAAATTTAATTTAACTATCTGACGACCGGTTTCGCTTTCTACAATATGCAAAGCATCCTCAGGTCTCGATACAAAGTTAAACAAATGCTGAAATAATAAAAACCCATATTAGGGTGTTGTCCAATAACGATAAACAAAGTAGATGTTGTTAATTACAATAATTATGCCAATATTACATGTCTGTGGTTTTATTTAAATGAGTAAGTTAAATAAAAGGTATAAAATTTTTTAAAAGTTTAAACAGACAAGGTAAGGCCCACAAATTGTTAGATTTTTGTTAGATTATTAGATTGTTATTTTTTTATTTTATAGTTACATTAATCGTTTAATATCATTACCATTAACTATAACATCATTTAATAAACAATTAGAGATTATTAAACAAATAGCTGTAAACAATGGTTATTCCACTAACCTAGTGAATAAAATTTTACACAAAAAGACAAATAGGATGCTAGAACACCAGGTATATACACAACATTCTAATGAAATAATGGAACAAAAACCTTATCGTTCATTAACATATATAGGTGAACTTTCCTATAAGATTGCAAAAGTCTTTGATGACTATATAAATATCTCATTTAAAACTGCCTCAAATTTAGGACTGACTTGCTTGAATAACAAGGACAAACGTAACTCACTTGAGTATAGCGGAGTGTATAAGTTGAGCTGCCATAACTGCAATGCATGTTACATCGGTAGAACCTTTAGATCCTTCAACATTAGACTAAGAAACATCTTAGATATATAGAACGCCCAACATCAGGTCAATCACATTTCTCCCAACATATCCATCGAACAAACCACATCTTTGATCCACAAACAGACTTCACAATTCTTCATACTTGTAATAAAGGCTCCTTATTAAATAACCTAGAACATTTAGAAATTCTAAAATCATTCAAAAATCACACAGAAGTTACACTAAATGCACAATTAGAACTGGAATACACACCAGTATACTCAGTATTAATATAAAAAAATTTATATACATAATATTACCTGATCCGTCTCCATTTCTTGTTCCTACAGCAAACTTATAGAATTGTTGCCGCAAACTTCAACTTTTCATATTAGTTTCCATATATTATCCTAATCATTACATATTTTTCAGAAGTAAGTGTTTTCTGTTTTAGTGTGTTTAAATTGTCCTTAATTGTTTGTATTTTAATATTATATTTTATTCACTTGACTTTCCAATAATTTACTAATTGCCAATAGAACTTTATCAAAGTAATTTGATAACTACAGGTTGGAAAATAATTGCACACCCACACAATTTTTACATCTAAACTTATTCATTGTCATAAAACTGTCACCTTCTTAAAACAATTACTCAATAAATAACACACATTTCAAAAATATATCTCTCGAATAAGTATAAATAGCTTTTAATAACACAATGATATATTACATTACTTTCATTTAACAAACAATCACACACATATCTCTTCTTCATTGGATCAAATCTATCTCCTCAAGAACTTCCCGTTTACTGTCAAACAACTGCAATAATAGAATTGAGTTCTCCATTCAACAATATATAGTAGTTTCAACCATGTTCTACCATCCATCAATTAATAGAGTACCGGCATGTAAGTAATGTTTATTTTATTTATTTATTTGCTCATTTGTTAATTTATTACAATCGAAGAGACTATTTTATAACAATTTGTGGGCCTTACCTTGTCTGTTTAAACTTTTAAAAATTTTTATACCTTTTATTTCAACTTACTCATTTAAATAAAACCACAGACATGTAATATTGGCATAATTATTGTAATTTACAACATCTACTTTGTTTATCGTTATTGGACAACACCCTAATATGGTTTTTATTATTTCAGCATTTGTTTAACTTTGTATCGAGACCTGAGGATGCTTTGCATATTGTAGAAAGCGAAACCGGTCGTCAGATAGTTAAATTAAATTGATTGTGAGTAAGTCTTATTTATTATTTCTTTACCTATTTGAAATGGACTCACACAAGCAACAAATTCATGACCTACATGTTTTTTCAGCAGGACCTAATCATGACTACTACACGAGAAATTCAACCTCAGATTTTTATCTACCGATCCCGTCCACTGACGTAGTAAAGAAATCAATATTATATTTAAACTTTGAAAATAAGGCTATTATTTAACATTAAAAACATTAAAAATAACATAAAATTGTACAAAACACTACACTAAAACGGGGACAAACAGTTTAAAATTACTTAAAGATTCTACGTTACATTCTCTGTCAGTATCTGGAGGGATAAACGTATAATATTATATTTGGCAAAAAAACTATACTCATAATCATCTCTCTTTGGAATTAAATTTGCAACATCTCTCTATAAGCTCCGTAAAATGACAAAATCATATTAATTAAGCATTAAGCCTTAATGTCTAACTAAGAAATTATAGTACCAGTATGTACAAGTACCTAAAGTATTTTTAGCTGTATTTGGATTGGATATGCAGCTATATATAATGTCGGTTTATAACGTTCTTCGACGTCTTCCGATTTCTAATCTCCATCTCATTCTATCGTTTCATAGATCGTCCTCCAATTCTCTTTCCCTGATTTCTTTATCAACTCCTTCTCTCCAACTTCTTCTAGGCCTTCCTGGTCTTCGCCTACCTCTTGGTTGTCATTCAAGAATTTGTCTTGGTATTCTATTCTCCGGCATTCTCCTTACGTGTCCGTACCATCTGAGTTGTGTCGTTTTGATGTCATCAACAATATTATGTGTAACCCTCATGATTTCTCGGACTCTCTCGTTTGTTATTCTGTCGCGTCTAGAGATTCCCGCCGAACGGCGCCAGAAGTCCATTTCTGTTGCTCTAAGCATTTTCTCTGTTCTGTCTTTTAGGGGCCACATTTCGCATCCATATGTTGTGATACCTTTTATTATGGTGTTGTATATTCTTCTTTTATTTTCCTTAGAGATGTTTTTATCTCACAGTGCGCTCTTCAGTAAGGCTATGCCTTTCCTTTCCTGTGTATTTCGTTCTTTAATGGCTGCATCCAATTTTCCGCCCTGAGTGATCTTTACTCCTAGGTATTTGTAGTCGTCACATAGTTTGATCTCTTGATTTTCCTCTAAGACAAGGTTATGTTGATCTCCTCCGATACTCATGTACTCAGTTTTTTCCATATTCACTTTCAAACCCCACGCTGTAAACTCTTCTAATAGTTTTCGCATCATGTAACTAAGGTCTTCAGAGTCCTGTGCGATGAT
This sequence comes from Diabrotica balteata, assembly GCA_918026665.1. Classification (NCBI taxonomy): domain Eukaryota; kingdom Metazoa; phylum Arthropoda; class Insecta; order Coleoptera; family Chrysomelidae; genus Diabrotica; species Diabrotica balteata. Next base: position 13,352 of record CAKJVB030000111.1, on the reverse strand, counting down.
GACCTGGTCATCCGCAAAGCACAGAGTGTACAAAGTTAAGTCCATTACTGGTATGTCCATATTCGTACATTTTTTCTTCCATTTGTTAAGTGCTGCTTCGAGGTATATTTTGAATATTGTTGGGGATATACAGCATCCTTGTCTTAGTCCTTTAGTCACTTTGAATCCCGGTGTTATCAGATTTCCTGTTTTAATTCTGGTTGTTTGTTGGTAGTACAACGTTTTTACCGCTTCAATCAATTATATATTTACTTTAAAAATGAAAGGCAAATATCGAGCACAATTTTAATAATTAAATCTTGTCCAAGTACGTTCGCTAAATACAGCATGTTTACAGAGAATGTTGTTCATTCTCTCTCCTGTTGCTGACAAAGAATGTAGAGCGTAAAACCATTTTAATTAATTTTAAACTGTTTGTCTTTGTTTTAGTGTAGTATTTTGTACAAAAAAACGTCGGTCAGATAGCTCAGCGGGCTGTGCGGCTGCCTCTCATTCGCTTCACTGTCGAATGGTTCAGTGGATGTGGGTCGAGCCCCAGCTCGGTGTACGGAAAACAAAAAGTCTAACGCAGCAGTTTAAAATTCTAGATGAATCTGCGGCTTAGACTAGGATATGCTGGGATCTGATCGGCCTATGGTGGAGCAGTACGGCAAGAGATAAGGGCTTGCGGCTTGGTGATACTCCTCCATAGATCCCTACCGGACGGACATAACGCCTAAAAAACCGGATATATATATTTTGTACAATTTAATGTTAAAATTGATGTTTATCACATTCTACGCTTGCTTGATAGCCCAAATTTGACGAAATACCCCTGAATATGCTGTATTAAGCGAAAGTACTTGGGCAAGATTTAATTGTTAAAATTGTGCTCGATATTTGCCTTTCAATTCCATATTTCAATATCAATTCTATATTTATATTTGTTTTTCCCAGTGCCTCCCATTATTTATCAAGCGGGACACTATCATATAAAACCAGCCTGTTCTTCGACTGGATGAAAGGAACATTGTAAATATAATGTTGAGAGAAGAGAAAGAATGAAGAGAAGTGAACTGTCTGATTTCTGCGGTGATGAAGAATAAGGAGCAGGAGAACAGAAGAGGAAATTGAGCCAGAGATCTGAAATTTGTAGTTAATATTATTTATTAGTTTATGACCTAACGTCTAAAATTTTCTGATTTACGGTAATAGGTATGGTTATTTATAAATTTTTAGTTTTTTTATTTTAGTTGTTTATTGAGTGACAAGGCCACCTCTCTGCCTGTCAGAATTCAATGGATAGCTTCTTAAGCTCTTTCTGGAATCTGGCAATACGGCAATATAGAAAAAAAAGATTGAAATAAATCGATCTAAATAAAATCATCATATCAACACAAATCCGGACTGGTTTTTTATCAACAACAATTAAAATCTGAACCTAAATTTGATTATAATTATAATAAGTTGTTTAAGTAAAATTAGATGACGAATAATAATTTATCAATGATGGAAATTCCAACCGCTTCCCAAAGTAATCGAATATACTTTGATGTTGCATTTTATCAGTCCAAAATTTTCACCAAAAGAACAAGCCATCACCTTCAGTTCAATTAATGGTACAAAATTGCGAGATTATCTATTGCAACAGGACCACCCGTTTCATAAAAAACATTATTTCTTCTTTAAGAGTCTCTAATAATCGAGTATGCATTTATCTTTCCAGTAAAGCTGCAGTTGGTAAATTTTTCAGTAAAACAACATCTATAAAAATAAATAATGAAGTACTTCCGGCACGTAGACTACTACCCACATCTTCTCTATCTAGTAATAATCACACTCAAAATATTGAGCAATCTTCTTCAAAACCTGGGCTTAAAATTAATGTCACCAATAACATGTTTGAGAATTAGAGCTACAAATCCTGAATATAGCCACATGCCCAGTTTTAGGCGTCAAGTATACATAAAACTCCTGGACAATATAATCATACCTGAACTTATCGTGGTCAATCATGATAATGTTAGCTACAAAGTATTCTTATGCAGCGACCAGTCAGGAAGTAGTTGGAGAGAAGGACCAAAAAAGATCTGCGGGGAGACGCTTAGGTAAATTTAAAAAATATGTTTTAAATTTACCGCCCTATTGTACTGGAGGATTGTAATGCGCCTTGCTGTTCTGTCATATTTTTACCTCAAGGCCACTGTCTTTTCTCGTTGTCGGCTTGGGTTTATACCTGTTACTTCCATTTTACCGGCAGCAGATCAGAAGCTAAGAGTGGTAACCTTATTATACTTTTGAATATTACTATATTTAAATCTTAATCATATTAATAATGTTACCGAAATTTAAAATTAAATTTAACTAAAAATGTACTGTTGGAAATGCATCATATGCATCATATGATCTTCTCTGCAAATTTAATGTTTTTACTTAGGCATTTTTACATTAAATTATTTTAAATTATTTTAATTAAATTAATTATTAAAACTTTATTAAATTAAATTATTTTAATTAAATTAAATTGACGAAGTCTACAGTCCTAATATTTGGCCCAATGGAGCTGCCGTTAGGAGATTTAACTTCAACAGAAATTTTCAGCACAAAAAGAAGACGGAGGAAGAAACCTAGAAGCTTCTACAAACTTTTATTAAAATAAACTAATTCGAAAAGGTACGGTAAGCATGTTTCATGTGAATTTGCAGTGTATTTCAAATAAAGTCGATATGATCAATGCTTATCTTGCGGATCAAAAATTATATGACGTCATATATTTTTCGGAGCACTGGCTAAGTGAAGAAAATTTAAAATTAACTAACATCTCCGGATACTCATTAGCTAATTTCTTTTGTAGGGTAAAAAAGAAACAAGGCGGAGTTGCAATTTTTGTAAAAGAAAATCTTATGTATTCTTCTCTTAATTTAAATGAGTATAATAAAGCAAAGTTCTGAGTTTTGTGCAATTTATGTACCTTCAATAAAAATCAATATTTTAAGTGTATACAGATCGGGTAAGGGTGACTTTGACTTATTTTTGGTGAATTTTGAAAATGTCATAACATCCTTGCTTAGTAAAGCAGACAAACTAATCCTACTTGGAGATTTTCATATAAATTTTAAAATTGAATCTGACCATTTTTTTGATATTCAAAATCTATTAACATCTTTTGGTCTAAAATTAACTATAAACGATTATACTAGAATCACATCCCAGTCTAGAAATTGCATTGACAACATTATGACAAATTTTTCTGAATGACTGAAAAAACACCTCTGCAATGGTTTAATAATGAATTAAGGTCTAACAGATCTAATATTTCTCTTATCAAACACATTGCAGAGGCCACTAAGGATCCCAAATTGTTCAAAGTATATAAACAACAAAAAGTTAAGAATAATCGGCAATTAAAAATTGCTAAAAAGTCAGCTTACTGTAATTTTATTGCTAATTTCAATAATAAACCTAGAGACTGCTGGAAAATAGTAAATTTCGAAAGAAACTACACTAAATACAGTTCGGTACAACCTGATCTACCTCCAGACGAAATGAATACAATTGCAGAGAATATAATTACATCTCTTCCCACTATTAACGTCGATGTCCTCGTCAATTAGAGAAATTATCCTTCTCCGAGCAAGTCCTTTTTTTTCGGCCCGTTCTGGAAGAAGAGGTCTCTCAAATAATAAAGTCGCTTAGTAATTCTAATTGTAGGGAAGTTCACGAGATTAATAGCAAAATTTTAAAAGAAACTTACCAAATAGTTTTAACACCTTTTACTCATCTTATTAATTTAATTCTATCCACTGGAGTATTTCCAGAAGTACTAAAATACTCAAAAGTACTACCAATCTACAAAAAAGGTGATTCCTCAAAAACTGACAATTACAGACCCATAAGCATTGTTTCTACTTTTGGGAAAGTGATTGAAAAGGTTATCAAACAACAATTTTATTCCTATTTTGAGTCAAATAATTACTTTAGCAACTCACAATATGGATTTAGAAGTGCTCGTTCTACTACGAACGCGGTATTTAATGTTGTGAGCGAGGTGATTGAGGGGCTTGAACGCGGCAATCGCATAGCAATTTCTCTTTGTGACTTATCAAAGGCTTTTGACTGCGTTTCACACGACATTTTGCTCCACAAATTAAATTACTATGGAATCAGAGGTATCCCTCTTAAGCTTATAACTTCTTATCTATGTGGCAGACACCAGGCGGTAGTGTCTAAAGGTCATCTCTCTGATTTTCTATCCGTAAAACATGGAGTCCCACAAGGTTCGGTCTTAGGACCTCTTTTGTTTATTATTTATGTCAACGATCTGCCTAAATTCATATCTCCGTACAAAACCATACAATTCGCAGATGATACGACATACGTTATATCAGGAAAAAATAATGATGATTTAAAAATGTCTCATGAGGAAGTTTCTACTAAATCTAGCTCATGGTTTGCTGCAAACAAACTAAAACTTAACTCTGATAAAACGCAAAATATGGTTATATCTGCAAGTAATTTACACAATGATCTAGTTAACAAAGAGACTGTTAAACTATTGGGAATAACCATAGATAATCGACTCAACTGGTCTGCTCATATCTCACACCTTAAGAAACAGCTATCAAGTTCATTATTTGTTATTCGCCAACTAGCAAGGGTTGTCAACTTTGAAACATTAAAAATGACATATTTTTCTTTATTCCACTCTCACCTAAACTATGGTTTAATTATATGGGGCAATTCAACAAATGCACTTCAAATTTTTAGAATACAAAAGAAAGCTGTCAGGATTTTAGCAGGGGTTAGTTATCTAGAACACTGCCGACCTTTCTTTATCAAATTCAAAATTATGCCGCTACCTACTCTGTTGATATTTCAAGTTTTAACTCAAATTCACAGAAAACGTGCCCATTTAATAAAGCAGTCTGATGTCCATGTTCACAATACGCGAAACTGTCACTACCTACGAACAAATCGCTGTAGATTAAGTCTTTCAGAAAAAAAATAGTCTTAATTATAACTATTACAATATTTTACCAAAAAGTATAAAAGAGCTAAGCTGTAATAGTTTCGATAAAGTTATAAAAAAATATCTTTTAAAACATTGTTTTTACTGCTCAGAAGAATATATGACTCATTGCAGAACATCCACTGAACTGCTTACCGTAACTTTGCCATAAATATTTTTCTGTTTAATATGTTTTCATGTTTGTATTATTTAATGTTTTATTATTTAATACTATGTATGTTTTTTTTTGACTTGCTACAAACAATATTTGTATATGTTATGTAGTTAAATAAATACTCTACTCTACTCTACATAATTTTATATACATGTACAATTACCACATGTTCTTTTGCTGTGCTAAGTTTGAGAAAATTGTTCACTGTATTTAGTTCAATTTATTGTTTATATAAATAATAAATATCTTATAATATCCATTATCCATTATCCATAATATCCATAATCTTATAATATCCATTGTCATGAGCTTCTTTACAATTTTAATATCATTGACTGCTACACGTCTTTTTGAGGCAACACACTTAATAACTTTTCTATGGATGTTTGATTTTTCATATTGTTCTTTTTACATGAACTGATAATGCTTTCTGATTAGAAAGCGAAAGGTCTTTAATAAATAGATGAAGTAGCCACCTTCTTTGTTTTTTTTTCTCTACAGTTTGACCGAAAAACCCACCACTCTTAGTTTCAGAAAATGGAATGGTTGCACAGACTGTTTTACCCATTACGTGTAGTCCTCAAAGTATGGCAATTATAGTGCAAGATGAAATAGAGGTAGAGCATGCAGATTTGCGCTTGGACTTTGATGACTCTATCAAGGATAAAACATACGGACCAACTAACGACGAAGCAAATAATTCTGAAAGTGAGTCAGATAATCAAAAACTACCAGGTAACAAAAATCAAATCCTCTGAGTCGGAAACGGAACGTTCGTAAACACCAAGTGGCCGGTGGTAACAAACGTCAAACCAAGAATACAGTTTTGCAATCGAAGCAACTTGAAGCTCCATGTAAAGAAACCTGTAGCGTAAGGTAAACAAAAACTATAACAGTAAATCAAAGACGTTGCATACATTCTGAATTTTGGGATCCTAATAAAAACATCGACATGCAAAGACAGTTTGTAGCAGCAATAGTAGAATGCGTACCAGTGAAACGTATCAGGAAAACAACAAAAGGACGCTCTGGCATGAGGGAGTTTCCCAGGCGTTATTCATTATATTTTAATCATGTAAGGTATAATGTTTGTCAGAAAGTATTTCTTTTTACCTAAAATATATTCGGGACATTCATTACAACAGCTCTTGCAAAGAAAAAGGAATGTGGAGTAGTTATTATAGATCAAAGGGGTAAACGTCAGCCTGTTAATAAAATTTCCGAATTCATCAAACAAGGCATTCGGAATCATATTAGCAAGTTCCCAACGATAAAATTGCATTATTCTAGAGAACGTTCTCAGAAAAATATCTTATATTGGTAATATTGAGACAATAGCAACTCAACAATATTGGCAATGCCATTTTAAAGTCGTCTACTTTAAAATGCATAATGTATGTCTGAATTGTCAATATAAATGAGTCAGATAAAATTAAATTATTAGAAGAATTTTTCACTATGTAACAAAAAACAAAATTTGTTTAACCTGGCAACGCCCTTAATTATTTTTTTTTTGTGTATGTTTGCGTTTGTTTCAAAAACTACTTAAAATGGTTTAGAAAACACTAGAAAAATATTGAAAAAATTTTTTGACAGTGCTAAATATTGAATTTACCCCGTATCCATATGGACCCCGTGGGCATTAAAAGAATAAACCTATTAAATCACAGAACAAATACGACAAAAAAATTTTTGCATTTTTATTGAATAAAAAACCTATAAATACAAGTATAAGAAAGTACAAACTAAGTATAAAAACTAACTAATTCATTTTTTAGTGTGATAGGTTACAAAACATGGTACACATAATCCAACATTGCATTTGATGCATATTGTTCTCACTTTACTTTTACAACTTTCTAACCCACATCTTCGTCTTTTACCATCTTTAGTAGAATCTACCAAATGTCCAATGTTATCGTATCGTATGTCAGGTATTACTTTTCTCGAGTTAGTTTGAGGGATTAGATTTGGTCCTGGTCGTAAAGTAATAGTTTGGTATTTTGTCAAATATCCTTGTACTAAAGTGCGCCTAAATGTTAACTGGGACATTTTTGGGTCTTGATGGCGATACATTAACCAAGCATTAATGACACACAAATCAATAAGATATGTAAAGGGATTCCACCACCACTTTTTTCCTCGTATGTTTATCCTATACTCAGTTAAATTTCGGTCCATTTGGTCTGTTCCCCCCATATACTCATTATATTTTCCTATCACAAACGGCCGCGGTACTTGAATATTTTTATGTTGCTCCTTGGAATATCGCTTTACAGGGCGTACAGGTTGAAGACCATGACATGTTGAAACTACTGACACAACGTCGTTGTCTTTCCATCTTACAAAAAATATACCTGATTTTCTTTCTATGGCGCTACAGAATTGTCCCCTGGTTTTTAATAATTGTGGATCAAGTACCTGTGGAAAGATTTTTTTTAAATTTCGATTTAGTTTTTGTTTATTTCCTTTTTCTTTAACCAGCTGCTTCGATTTTTTAACAGGAGCATTCGATTTTCTTACTTCTAGTTTAGGAATTCTGTTACTTCTCATTGTTCCAGTAGCGTGGTAGCCTCTGAATCTAAGGAAGTTAAATAGATTTACTGAAGTAAAGAGATTGTCAAAGTAAAAATGATATTTTAAATTCCTTTTTTGTGCAGGAAATTCGCTTAAAAGTTTAACAAAGGGAGAAGCAGCCTTTCCAAAACTTGTGCTATAAACATCAGGAATTGTAGCATTTTTCCCTTGATACATATCAAACGTCACACAATAACCTTCTTTCGTGTTAATACACCAAGCCTTATAGCCAAACCGGATCGGTTTTCCTTTAATAAATTGTTTAGCGCTATGTTTTCCAAAATACTTTATCATACTTTCGTCAAAGTTTAAATTTTCTTCTGGCACAAAAAGTTCAAGGAATCTTTTTTTTATCATATTCATTAGAGGTCTAATTTTCGCAAACTTGTCGGTCATATCCAGTTTATTGTTGTCGGAACAGTGAATGAACTTCATGATGGACAGGAATCTATTTCTTCTCATAGCTCTCGATACCAAGTCATTTCTAATATCTTCGGACTTCTCCCAATAGTGACGTTTAGATGGGACTGAATTGTAACCACTCAAAATAAGGATTCCTATGAAGCATTTTATTTCATCATGTGTAATATTTAGATTCTCTTGATTTTTAAAAGCTGTATATTTAGTAGTTTCCTGAGCCAAGTGTTCAATAATTTCATTGGTAAAAAACATTTCAAATACTTCGATAGGGGTTTTATTTTTAAAAAGTTCATAACTCGATGTAGGAAAATCTCCTTTTACATATTTCAATATATCACCTTCAATATATTCTACGTTTTGTACATTATCTCTTTGATAGTCCAACCAAGAACCAATAAATTCTGGAATTTTATTTACATTACGTTGGTCAAAATTTTCTAAATAATTATTAGTATTGTCGTTTGTAACTGAAGAGCTACTGGGGCCTGGTGTAAACTGTTGAGAAACACATGAAGAAATGGTTGAAAGTTCTTGAATAGCATCATCTGAATTACCACCAATGCGACCGTTAGTAAAAACAAGCTCTGCAGGTGCTAAAAGTTGCTTGCCAGGTAAATGTAGAAAAGTTCCGCCTTCATCCTCGTCTCCAGATTCTTCATCAGTAAGTACGTTACTTGGTGGAGGTTCAACAAAGATTTTTTCTAGGGCTATATTATCATCGTTTTTTAAAATAAGCTCTATTGCTTCCTGTAGCGAAAATCCAGGACTGAAACAAAAAAAAAGTTTAGGTGCCCACGGGGTCCATATGGGTACGGCATGAAAAAGCTTCAAATAAATGCAACTTGCACAAACATAAATTCATCAAACTATACATTCTTATAAACTTTCAGCTGTTAGTAACGTAATAAAACAAAATTAAAATAATAACTCAGAGCCTACCTCAAAATATCGTTTAGTGCTTGAACATCGATAAGGTCATCCATTTTAAAAATTGAAATAAAACGTACACGTTCACTCTACTGAAATAATTTCAATACTAAGAAGAATTTACACTTCCTAAAAACGTGCCAATGCACTGATATCCCCTCCATTTAAAAACGATAAGATGTGAGAGGCTTGAAAATATAGCGTACCCATGTGGACCCCAGGGGCGGTCCCAGGTTAATTTACTGTTTGTATTTTGAGAACGATTTCCGAAGTGGAAATTGAAACGTCAATAAACGTATTTTGATCTTTAAAAAAAAATGTATCTTGGTTGTGAACCAAATATTACCAGAATGTATGAGATATACAAATCTGAGTAAATGTAAGGCAATACACCCAAAGAAAACGTTGCTAAACTTAGCTGTATTCCGAAATATTTAACCCTGCATCACTCGCGCTATGAGTATTTCTCTCACACCTACCAGTAAAATGCAAATTTTATTAACGGTAAATCACGCATACTGCTACCCCCACTTCTAGCTGAGTTTCTAAGGGTCTTCGTTGTTACGCTTGAGCGCATGCAATATTTAGTGCATGTTGGTAATAGATATCGGGCACTTGTCGATCGTGTGCAGATCTCTGTGAGAATTTCTCTCATCGCGCAAGTTCTAACGTAGTATATTTTCTTAAGGTTGAATAAAGTTTTGGTAAGTAAATTTAAGATTTTTTTATACATAACTACTTTATTTGCTTTTTAAATAAGGTCAAGGTGTTCTATTATTGTGGTATTGTTATTTTAGATAGTAAACAATGAGTAGAGGACTGACGCTTGCAGAATTAGGGCGAATTCGATATGAAGAGGCACAAAGAGAAGGTATGTCAGCTAACATACCATGGAGTGGGCAAGAGGAATGTCAAAATCAAGAAATTATGGAAGATGGCGGACGAGTGGATGTTGAAAGTGACGCTTCCAGTGAACATAGTATGCATAATACCGATTCCGAACAATCTGATGTAGAAGTTGAAAATTTTGTTTATGAAGTTGACGATAATCCCGCATATACATCAAAACATCATTTCACTGGTAAAGACAAAAAAACTCACTGGATGGCTTATCCTCCACGACCTAACGTAAGAGTGCCTACAAAAAATATTGTTAGTCATCTTCCCGGAGTAAAAAATATTGCAAAAGATGCAAATACTGTCGAAGCATGCTGGGAATTATATATTACAAAAGAAATGGTTGAAGAAATCGTACAATGCACAAATATCTATCTAGCAAAAATACGAGGTAACTATACGAGAGAAAGAGATTGCCGTGACACAGACGCTACAGAAATATATGCTTTTATCGGCCTCCTATACATGGCTGGGGTACGAAAGGCTCAATATCTAAATACTAAAGAACTTTGGGCTGATTCAATATTTGCTCCTGCTTGCTTTAGACTAACGATGTCACGAGAACGATTTCATATTTTAGGAAGAGCACTAAGATTTGACAATATCAATGACCGAAACGAAAGAAAAAAATACGATAATTTGGCTCCCATTCGAAACATATTTGAACAGTTTGTGTCCAAGTGTCAAGAAAACTACCAAGTTGGAGAGTATTGTACAGTGGATGAAATGTTGGAAAGCTTTAGAGGGCGATGTAAATTTCGGCAATATATAGCCAACAAGCCGGCCAAATACGGCATTAAAATATATGCCTTAGTTGACTCAAGGATGTTTTATACCTGCAATATGGAGATATATGCAGGAAAACAGCCAGTTGGCCCTTTTTATCTAGACAACTCTGCATCTGCTGTTGTTATGCGTATAGCAAATCCCATATTAAACACAGGTAGAAATATAACTATGGACAATTATTTCACGTCAGTGCCGTTAGCCAAACAATTACTTGATAGGAAAACTACACTTGTTGGTACCCTAAGGAAAAACAAGAGGGAAATTCCGCCAATATTTATAAATGTGAAAAGACCTGTACCTAGTAGCATGTTTGGTTTCCGAAAGAATACTGTATTATTATCGTATAAACCCAAACCTCAGAAAAACGTATTGATGTTATCTACATTTCATTCTGGGGACTACATCGATCCTGAATCTGGCGAACTGGAAAAACCTGAGATCATTACATTTTATAACCTAACAAAAGGAGGTGTCGATGTGGTTGATGAATTAAAATCAACTTATTCTGTTTCCAGATATTGTTGCCGATGGCCACTTAGAATTTTTTTTACAATTTTGGACGTTGCTGCTATTAATTCCAATATTGTATATAAAAGTAATACCGAAGTTATTGAAGAACGTAGAATTTATCTCAATCATCTGGCCGAAGCTTTGATTAAACCTCTGTTGATTCGTCGTTCATCGATCAGGTCTTTGCCAATTAATATTCGAAGCATGCTAAGGGAATATTTAAATATGCCTCAGATTGAACAGAACAGAGAATCTGTTCCAGATTTCTGTGGATTTTGTCCAAGAAGAAAGAACAGGAAGTCAAAAAAACGATGTGTTAGCTGCAATGTTGCCATTTGCACGGAGCATACCACCTTCACATGTCCAACGTGTTCTGGCGTAAACGATAATAGTGGTACTTCAGATGATTAAATTTTTGATTAATATTATGTTTATTTTATCTGATTTAAGGATAACATTAATTTAAAGATAGATGTAAAATAAAATATACAGGGTATTTTTTTTTAGTTCTTAGCATTGTATAAGTTTTCTTTTTAGTATTTTTAATGTACTTATAACTCTATTTTTGGCATTTATTTTAAATAAACCCTTTTATTATTACCAATAGTTTTGTTTCATTTGCATAAAAAAAAATAAAAACAGTTACACCGAACAAAATCTTGAAGGGTTCGTCGTGTGAGAGAAATTCTCACGCGCGAGTTCTCGCGTAATTTTTTAAGGCGCGAGTGATGCAGGGTTAACATAAAATTTAATCTTTCATTTAAATTTCTATACAATGACACGTATAACGAATGTGACAGAATAAATTTGGCCAAAATTCAGATGGTAGAACGAAAAAAAAAATATTAAACAAGATTATCAATCTTTTGAAGGCTAGTAATAAATGAAGACTGATAGAAAGAGCAGCAGTGTGGACAATAAATTTGACATGGATTACAGAACTACTGCAACCAGCAGAGTTTTTATAAGCTCAAGGTATGGACCTACAATTATACGATTTCAGTCACTTTAGATAATGTACGTTGATGATGTGGGATGAATCAAAGTCTGGAAGTGGTGCAAACGAAATGGCTTCGGGATTTTTGAGGTGGACTGAAGCTAAAAATGAAAATGTAAGAGAAATTACTGTATGCTCTGACAACTGCCCGTCCCAGAATAGAAATATGATAATGGTTATGCTTTACTCAAGTATCCACAGATAAAAATTATAAATTACAGGTTTTTGTTACGTGGTCATATCCATTTAGAAGTGGACAGTAATCATTCTCTTATTGAAAGAGAACGAAAGGAAAAATCCTTTTTAAAAATTATAACTCTCTAGGACTGGCAGCAGCTAGCACGATTTTGCTGTCGTGCTAAAACATTTAGTGTAATTAATATGGAACTAATTGACTTCAAGGATTTTAAGATTCTTTACAACTACAAACGTTCAACAACCTTTTACTATAAGGAAACAAAGTCAGCAAAATACAGATTTTCGCATAGGATTACTTTTTCTCAAAACTAATTTTAATTCGGAAACATTCCAATCTGGTGATCTTAACAGAAATACTAGGCGTGTAGTGTTTCCTGCGATCCTGCCTGTGATTCGCGATAAGCCAAAGGAAATATCTAAAAAAACATACACTCATCTGTAAAGTTTGTTCACCTAGCTGCCAAGTGAATTTCATAATTTTTAGAAAACTTTGTCTCACTCCGATAAAGTAGATCAGGATTTATAAAATTTTTCCAAAACCATTTTAAGTGAACAACACTCATAATCCTTTGAGTTTCGTTTTTCGTTAATTTTGTTTTACAGATAGGACTTGTTTATTACATTTAAATAAACTAAGTTCTCGGGAAGAACCGCGTTGAGAATTTAATGCTCGACGTTTCGGCACTCATTTTTGAGCCATTTTCAAGATGGATACGGTTCCGTTCGAGTTTGGGATCTTAATCTGCCTACTCGCTTCACTCGAGCGTACCAGTATATTATTTAATTATTTATATATAGGTATTTTAAAAATACTTGTAAATATATATTTTTTTATATTGAACCGAAATATAAACTTATAATTTGTTTTTATAGAA
>CAKJVB030000110.1:25850-41367 GCA_918026665.1 Diabrotica balteata | reverse complement strand
ACGTGAACGTATCTATATAAAGCAAAATAATCATGGAATAGTTTTAATGAAAATGAATAACAAAAGCACTGACCAATTTTTAAAGATTGTCCAAAAATTACTTCAACATCTTGAAAAAAAATAATCGGGGAAACCAACACTATGTATACAGTCATATTACAAACATGTGGTCGGCTAGCAAATACGAGACTGCGCGTTGTGTTGAATGTTGAATTATTTATGACGTGTTGCCAAGATACTGATGCGCAGAATTCCCCCGTGTGCGGGATTGTCCCGGTCTCCCCTAGTCGTACAATAACTTAAATATTTTTACGTAATTTAGAACATTGCCCATGGCCATACACATATTTATAACTGACAGTGAAAGAGGAAATTCACAATAAATAATGTCCATCTTTGACATCTCCGTCAGATACTACATTTATCTATTAATTTGAATGTGTTGGTTGCTATACGGAATAGCGGTGTCTTTCTATACCATGCTGTCAGGTTAGCAAGCCTGAATTATATTCTTCTTCGTCCTGGGGCACTTTTTTCTTCAATTTTACCTTGCAAAATGCATTGAAGTAGCTTATATCTGAGGTTATTGCATGCATTGACAAAGAAACACTGCATATACTTTTAGATCTGTTCAACAAAGTATATACAACAGCAGTAATATCCGAAGATTGGTTGCTTTCACGTTTGTAAAACTACCAAAGTCAGGAGATGAGATAAAACGCTGTCAGTACAGAACAATGTCCTTAATAAGCCACACACTCAAGATATTTCTCAAAATAATATATGGAAGACTATACAAAAAAATAGAAGAAGATGTAGATGACACCTATTTTGGATTCGGAGAAGGACAAGGAATGAGAGAGGCTTTGTTTGCTTTTAACGTTCTCGCGCAAAGACGACTATATATGAACCAGGATCTCTATGTTTGCTTTATTAAATATCAAAAGGCTTTTGATAAAGTACAACATCAAAAACTCGTAAAACTGTTAAAAGAAAAGAATGTGGATAGTCGAGATATACGGGTTCTAGTCAATCTGTACCGGAATCAAAAAGCAAAGGTTAGAATCGAAAATGTCGATATAGAAACTATGGAAATCAAAAGAAAGAGGGATTAGATACGGTTGCGTTGATATCGTAATATCGTAATTGTCGGAGTATATGCCCCAAACGAAGATGCAAATCCAGAAAGTAAAGACGATTTCTACGACAATATGAATGAAATACTCTCTGAAGTTAAAGAAAACTGTGAAATCTTTATACTAGGAGATTTAAAACGGCAGAGTAGAGACAGAAGAAAATAGCAGAGTCGTAGGAAGATATGGAGAACAAATAACCAATGACAACGGAATGCGTCTTAGAGATTTTTGTGAAATAATGTCTCTCAAAATTATGAATGGATTTTTTCAACATAGAGACATCCACAAATTTACATGGATACAACCTACTAGGAATCTGCGCTCGATAATCGACTTTGTAATCCAACGTCAAACTTCGCAGCTGAAAACAACTGACGTAAGGGTATACCGTGGATCAGAATGTGGATCCGACCATCATTTACTTATGGCCAATGTGATAGTTAACTATCGCAAAAACAATAACACTCAGGTACAGAATATAGAAAAGGGACAAAAAGTAACATCTCCTAAATATAACCTAGAAAGCTTACAAGAAGATTCAACAAAATTTCTTTACAAATTACGACTGGCCACAAAATTACAAAATGTGGATCGAGAAAATATAACAGCGGAAGAATTATACCAACAACTTAAAAAGTACATTCATGAGGCTGCAAGTGAAGCTTTGGGGTATAAAGACAAACATGAAACAAAAAATCAAGAATGGTGGTCGGAGAATATGCAAACGTTAGTAAACAAGAAGAAAACTGCTTATCAGAAATGGATGTCAACGAGAAAGGAGGAAGATCACAAGGTATATACGAAATTAAATCGAGATGTAAAAAGAGAAGTAGTGAAAAGTAAAAATGAGATGTGGGATCGAAGATGTGCAGAGGTGGATAGGTATATGGGTGAAACAAGAGTTGGGCAAGCGTGGAAGGTGATAAAGTCTCTCCGGAGGGAAGGAAAGGAAAAATCTAACTTAAAATTAATAGATCTGAAACAGTAGAAACAGCATTATAAGGTCTTATTGACAGAGGATAGACGTAAATTCCAAGATATCGAAATGGAAGAAATATCTGAACATAGACAAATAATTGAGATAACAATCGGAGAGTTAAGCGATGCCCTCAAAAGATCGAAAAACGGTAAAGCAGCAGGACCTGGAAACATCCCAATTGAGTTGGTAAAGTATGGACCAAAAATATTACACGAGATGATGGTTAAACTATTTAATAAATGCTTAAAAGGACAAAATATCCCTGATGATTGGAATGTTGGATACATCAGCTCAATATACAAAAAAGGGGATAAACGCAATTGCTCTAATTATAAAGGAATAACTGTTACTAGCTCAGTTGGGAGGTTGTACGGTCGAATAATAAAAAAACGAATTGAATCAGAATATGAAGACATAGAGGAACAAAATGGATTTCGGGCAGGAAGATCGTGCATTGATAATATATTCGTTCTGCAGCAGGTAATCGAAAAACGGAAGGCAAGGAATCTATCTACCCACCTATTGTTTGTAGATTTAGAGAAGGCATATGATACGGTACCTTTGAAAAAACTATTTTATACATTGACGAAAGTAGGTCTCAGTAGAGAGTATGTGGATGCTATCGCAAATATATACAAAAATGCAAGAAGTGTCGTTAAAGAAGGAAACTTTATATCTGAATCATTTCCAATAACCAAGGGGCTTAAACAAGGATGTTGTCTGTCTCCGACCCTGTTTAAAATATATATTCAATCATCGCTAGAGCAGTGGAGAAAACAAGTATCCGGAATGGGAATAGACATAGGCGGTGGTGAATGTCTAACAGCTTTATTTTTCGCAGATGATCAGGTAGTCGTAGCGAATGACGAGGAAGACATGGACTACATGTTTAGAAAACTAAAGAAAGAATATGAAAAATGGGGCCTCAATATGAATATGGCAAAGACAGAGTATCTTAAAATAGGAGATGGTGAAGAAGATCCAGAGTTAGAAATTAGAAACACAAAAACATGCAATGAATATAAATATCTCGGATCTATAATATCTAAAGAAGGCACTACCAAAAGAGACATCGAAAACAGAACACAGCAGGGAAAAAAAGTGGTAAACATTCTAAACTCTCTACTTTGGTCTAAAGATATTAGACAAGAAACGAAATTGAGAATCTATCGAACCTTGGTAGAGCCTATTATGACTTATGGGGCAGAGGTTTGGCAGATAACGCAGGATAGAAAAAGAATAGAAGTAGTAGAAATGGATTTTCTAAGGAGAGCGTGTGGTATATCCAAAAAAGATCACATCAGGAATGAAGATATTAGAAGGAGGACAAATACTGTATATTCTAGTGTAGATAGAATTGAAACGAGACAACTAGTGTGGTATGGTCACGTGAAACGAATAAATGAAGATAGATGGCCAAAGAAAGCTTTAAATTACATACCACAACAAAGAAGAAGAAGGGGAAGGCCTTCAGTTGCCTGGGAAGAAAATGTACGGCACATAATGATAGATAGAGCCATCAGAGAAGACGAATAGATGGACAGAAAACGATGGCGGTCGAAATGCGAGAAACGGCAGAGGCTGTAGGAACCTCGCTTATATATATATAAATATTCCAAGTTAAAATATGAATGAGAACTTGTGTATAGCATTAAGGGAACACTAGGGTAAGTTTAGAAAATATATAATTTTCTGACATTAGCTATTGATTACTTAGAGTACTATTGAGTACTTTAGAAAGGAACTACAGCGTTAAAGGGGTTTTATTGTTTCATATGGACCCCCAAATATTAAAAAACCGCGGAATGCTATATTTTAAAGGGGTGCATTTCTGAGAAAGTGGTAAATTAGTCCCTATGTACTAGTATGGATTTAGGTGAATTCTATGCACTTTTCATACATACACATCTACAGAAAACTTAAATTATATATATATATATATAATATATATATATATATATATATATATATATATATATATGTAACAATAAAACACTGAAAACTTTGTTTTCAAACTTCCACAAAATTTATTTTAACTATTATCACTACAGCTATTTCGGCTGATTGCCTTTGTCAAGTGATCTATTTTTGGCATGCGTTTACAATTTATAGTCTCTAATGAAATAGGTTGAGGAGGGGAGAACTGTTTGTCTCAAGTTGGTCATTCAGAATTATATCTGTGTTTTTTAATTTGTTGATTTCCATAGATTCTAACAAAGATAGCTTAAGGCCTTTATTTTGAATGTGAAGTATTTTAAATTTGTCATTAAAAGAATGATTATGATCTATAAGGTGAAGTGCGTAAGTCGAATCTGTTTTTCTATTATTGAAAGCCCTTTTATGTTCTGCTATTCGTTTATTGAAGTTTCTACCAGTTTGACCGATGTAAGTTTTTGGGCAGTCTCCACATTGAAGTTTGTACACACCACTATTTAAGTGTTTTTTATTTTGGCTCTTGTTATTTTTAATATATTTGCCTAGGTTGTTATTTGTTCGGAAAGCTGGTGTTATTCCTTTCTTTATTATGTGTTTGGCTATTTTTGTTGTTATTTTGCCTGTATATGTAATCGAGCAGAAAGTACTGGGTTTTTTCTCTGGTGGTGGAAATACTAATTTCAGGGCTTTCTTGTGTAGTTTTTGATTTAACATTTTATGAATTGTTTGTTCGTTGTATCCGTTGTTTACTGCTATTTGCTTAATTATATTTAATTCTGTCTCAAAGTTGTATTTTGACATCGGAATTTCTGTTAATCTATGTAACATACTATGATAAGCTGCCAGTTTATGTTGTGTTGGATGGGATGATGAATTGTGTATAGTCGTGTCAGTATGTGTAGGTTTATGAAATATGGAGAAGTCATGTTTGTTTTTAAGTCTGATAATTTTTATATCTAAAAAATTTATGGATTGATTTTGTTTTGTTTCTATTGTAAACTCAATATGACTATGAAGTGAATAAATATACGATAAAAATTGGTCGAGTTGCCTGTTAGTTCCTGTGAAACATACCAGTACGTCGTTTACGTATCTCCACCAATATATAAATCTGATAAAAATTATCAGACTTCTTCAATAAACGAATAGCAGAACATAAAAGGGCTTTCAATAATAGAAAAACAGATTCGACTTACGCACTTCACCTTTTAGATCATAATCATTCTTTTAATGACAAATTTAAAATACTTCACATTCAAAATAAAGGCCTTAAGCTATCTTTGTTAGAATCTATGGAAATCAACAAATTAAAAAACACAGATATAATTCTGAATAACCAACTTGAGACAAACAGTTCTCCCCTCCTCAACCTATTTCATTAGAGACTATAAATTGTAAACGCATGCCAAAAATAGATCACTTGACAAAGGCAATCAGCCGAAATAGCTGTAGTGATAATAGTTAAAATAAATTTTGTGGAAGTTTGAAAACAAAGTTTTCAGTGTTTTTATTGTTACATAAAATGAATTTCCATCAAGTAACGGTCGAATCCATCAATTATATATATATATATAATATATATATATATATATATATATATAATATATATAATATCACCTGTTAAAGTTAAAAATACTTTTTTTTTCACAAAAATATATTCAAAAAAAGAAGCAAAAAAACGTGAAAACACGCGATTTTGTTTGTCCCATAACTTTTTTCACGGAGGTATAGGCATAGGCATTGCTTGACAGAAAAAACCATTTTTCCTCTTCACAATGACGTTTTATCAGAAGTCTTTCGAATTAACAGTATCCGAGATACGATTTTTCGCTAGTTCGCCACCCACACCATTTTTAGGTTATCGATCCAATATTGCTGCTAATTTTTGTTTGATTTCAGATCTATAGACGGCATGCATCCAGGTATCCGGCTCGAAGGACCATAAGTATGGAGCTATTATACAGGAAATGCTCCGAAAGACACTTTAGTTACTTATTTAATTTGAGAAATGTTGAACAAACGGACTTAACTTAATGATCTTACGTTTTCGGAATCCATATTCCATCATCAATGTCTAGGTATACATGAATGTAGCCACTAAATATGTGGCTAAAAACCCGTTAAAAATTATTTGATTACAATTAGTTTACATTATTTGTTATTTATTAATCGGATGTTAAAGTTACCGTTAGATTGTAACATGACGTATCCTATTAATAAATAACAAATAATGTAAACTAATTGTAATCAAATAATTTTTAACGGGTTTTTACCCATATATTTAGTGGCTACATTTATGTATACCTAGACATTGATGATGGAATATGTATTCCGAAAACGTTTTGTATAACATAGCCCGTTTGGGTTTTTAAATACCTATATACCTTTTATAAAAGATTTTTAATATTTTTCTTAATATATAGTATCCAGCAAGCTACAGGAACGTAGATTCCTTGTGAAAATGCTATTTAACTTATATAAATAAAAAAATATAAATAAAATAAAATAAAAATTTTCATCTGCATTTTACTCATCTTAAAATAAGGATTTTTCTTCTCTAAATGAGACGCTTCTTGACAAAGGTATATCAGGAAAAAATTTTGGGTATTTAAATGTTTTTTGCACTATTCCAACATATCTACATAATCGTAATTATTACCATTTCACCATTGTGTTTATAGTGCAAATATTACAACAAACTGGGTTGATATTTATTTATCTAGAGGCGTAAGATCCTAGACGAGCCGCCGCTAATGTTAAGCATCGGTACTACTTTCGACTATCTATTTATATTACCTTTTGTAAATATATTTAAGAGAGGGAACTTACATATACCGAGTACCACCGATTTTAAAAAACCATGGAGTAAAAAGAGTCAATACCGAGAGTAAAACGTACACTGGATATAGATTGATTCTAAGAATGCACGAATCACCTGTGTAGGTAATTCTCGTGTATACATATGCCCACTTCTATTTTAGTTTAGTCGTTACGGCTGCGAGAGGCAACTAGCCTGACTAGACACCGCGTTCATGACACAATGCTGGCTGGTCCGCCATATAAGGGAAACGGGATATCCAGTTTTACTCTTTCCGTGCAATTACAAAAAAAGCAAAAGAAAAAGATAGCGACTCATCAGTTCACTGCACTAGACCTCGACACTTGTCTCTACGTACGAGTACTCTTTAACTGCATAATAATTATTATTAAACTCATTTCAATTGAAGATCCGTTATATATTTACTAAGTGCTAAATATACATGTATATATATATATATATATATATATATATATATATATATATATATATATATATATATATATATTGTTATGATTGTTTATCTTGACTGACTTTGATTTTACTTTATTGAGCCAATCAAAAAAATATAACTTAATTATTATCAAATGTAAAATAAAACTCCTTATATTACCTGTATTCGATGGGGTCAAAGATTTTCTAGTCGTCCTTTATCGGGATAGAGAAGAAGGATAATAATAAACGAGAACAGTATATTACAAAAAATTAAGTATTCTTTATCATATAGGAAAAAGAAAAAAAAGCAATTATCAAATTCTGCCGTTATCTTATCAATCAGCATACAAGAAATTAAATGAAATTTTTATAATAATAAGATTTTAAATCTACATACATTTATATTAAGTGAAAACCAATTTTAATTAAACTTTCCTTTACTTAAAACAAAAAAAAATAACAAAACTTTAAACTTTTGATTAATTTAACAAAACTCCGTTCTTTAAATTTGAATGATAATGATCATGATGTCAACACAGATCCTTCACAGATACCAATTTCAATTGTACAAAACACTTACAGCTTTTTTCCTTATTATTGTATGTTGGAACATACCCAGAAGTCCAGTCTCCTCAAAGATGTGATCTCTCCTCTTTGGCACCTCGGCTCCTTCCTAACGTCTCTGCAAACCTCCTGCAGACTACGCAAAAACACCTGATTCACTTTTTCAAAAAACTCAGCTACTCATTTATGACACAAGGACCGCCTTTTGTCAACTTGATGCCGTAAAACTACTTTCACATATACTTCACAAAATGCCCACGGTAGATACACGGACCTCTTCTAATCTACTTGTTATCTCCTTCTGCAAAACTATTCACTTCTTTTCACAATGCCGGTATCCAAACTCACGAACCACACCCTATCTTTAAACAGACGACTGTTTCCTTCGATCGCCAAATTACCACTGCCTCGCTCCCGGTCTCCTAATCAGGCTAACCCCATTACCATTCAAAAACGACTATCCAATCAAAAAGCTCAAATCTTGTTTACAACTGTTAATGTTTATTCTAAAAATTCTGTGTATCATTTGGTAAAACCAAATTACTGTTTCAAAGAACGAATAAATAAAATTGATTTTTTTGTCCTCAGTCAGAAGGAGGACAGGGGTGACAGGAGTGAAACAGAAATATTGAGAAGGGAAAAAAATTACAACAAAAGACTGTTTCTAGAAATGTGTTTAATTAAAACTACACTAAACACCTTAAACGAAAGAGAAGACATTGAAAATCTTAGTGCTGTATACAACAATCTTGTTTTAATTAAAAGAATAACAATATAAAAGTTCTTAAAAGTTACGCATATTAAAGGGATTATTCCAAGTTCGAATGAGATAAAATTTATTTTTATTTGTGTTTTTTTTTTCTTAATTACTTAGTAACATATTATATCAAAATTTGCAATGAAGTTTTGCATAAACATAGACATTTCCTCTGTCAAACTAACCTAAAATAAATATAAAAAATAGAAGAGACATGTAAACCTTAGTAATACCGTAAAACGGGGTTACATTGAACCCGAGGGTAACATTGAACAGTTTTGCAATGAAGATTATATTTTTCTACAAGTTGGCCTAAACTTTTTTTTGGGGCCGATATATTTTTTTGAGGGTTACAAATATGTTTTTCTTGGACTTCCTGATAAAATTTCTGGCAGGCTCTGAAAATTAACAAAAATGAAATAAAAATGGTTTCTGAAATAAAAGGTAGTAAAAAAAAATCTCTCAAACTTTGGTCTGCAGCCGGCGATATGCAAAAGATATCTTCTCATGACTAATTTTACACGATACTAGTACCTATTTGAACCTTATTCTACATAATACCGTAAATGATTAGTGTTTTGAATATTTTTAATTAATTTATACAAAAAATATGTCAATTATTTTGGGAACGTGGGGTTAACATTGAACGGCAGGATTGAACGTGCTTGGGCGGCGTCAATCGAGTTCCATCTAAATATTATTGTCTGGCGTTACGCTACCTCGTTTTGAATGATTTGAATGAAATTCACTCAGCTCAGAGTTCAGTATAACATTGGTTGGCTTGGCGGTAGGAACATTGTGTAGTTAGGAAATTCAGTTGTGGTGCAATAGGTAGGGTAGTGCGATAATCTCAGTCCAAAATGCGTGATTACGTTAGAAAGTTGGGTAGTTGATCATACAAAAATTACACCTCTGATACTTTGGATCAAGCAATCCGCGAAATTAAAACAAAACAGTTATCACTTTCCAAGGTGTCGAAGAAATACAAAATCCCAAAAGGAACATTAAGTCACAAACTGAACAACAAAAAATGAAGGACGTGGGAAGGCCCACAGTTTTAAACAACGACGAAGAAAAGGCACTGGTCAAGATGCTTTTGAAAACCGCTGAATGGGGCTTTCCTTTGACTTACGACGATTTACGACATGTTATGAAAAGCCATTTGGATACAATGGGTAAGAGAGTTAAGTAGTTTAAAAATAATTTGCCTGGTATCGACTGGATTAAAGGTTTTCTGAAAAGAAACAGAGAAATAAGTGTAAGAAAATCTCAAAATATAAACCCAAATAGAGCATCTTCCACTAGAGAAGTTTTCATTGCTTATTTTGATAACCTTGAGCAATGTCTAGACGGAGTTTCCCCCGATTGTATATACAATTTCAATGAGACAAATTTATCGGATGATCCTGGGTCTGCAAGATGCTTTTTTAAAAGAGGGGTGACACACCCAGAATGTTTATTATCTCAATCAAAATCAAACATTTCTTTGATGTTTTGTGGAAGCGCTTCAGGAGTTCTGCTGCCTCTGTATGTAGTCTACAAAGCAGAAAACCTTTGGACAACTTGGACGGAAGGAGGACCCGATAAAACCAAATACAACCGAACAGCTCATGGATGGTTCGATTCTGCAACATTTTTAAATTGGATTACTTCTGTTTTCCTTTATTCCACGAGACATGAAGAAGGAGTCAAAGTATTAATCGGGAATAACTTGGCGAGCCATTTTTCTGAGCAAATTATCAGACTGTCGGTTGAAAAATAATATTCGATTCATATGTTTATCGCCGAATACTACGCATATCGCATTCTACAGGGTATTAGGAACAAAAGAGCTAGAACTCAAAGAAAAAAGAAAATTAACATCGCACCGGGTAAAAGCATTGGATTGGAAGATTTTGAAATGGGAGAAAGTTCTGGATGTTCTGCACCACCCACGAAGAATAAGAAAAAGTCTGCTAAGGAATCGGATAGTCACAGTTCCGACTACGAACTAGAGCTTCAGGACGAATCTGATTGTGATTTCGAGACATTTTGTGATGAAAATGCACCAAGAAAAGAACGAGGAGATCGAAAGGCCAACAGGGGCTGCAGTCGTCGACGATTATGTGCTCGTGAGATTCGCAACCAAAAAGATCTTGAAATTTTTCGTTGGTCTTATAAAAGAAAAACTGCCTGATGGAGATTATGTGGTCAAGTTCGTGAGAATTGCAAAGAATTTTGCCTTCTATTGGCCAGAGGTAAATTTTTTCAGTGCATTTTGCATTAGACAAAATCGATTGTTGTTTTTTTTTTTCAGATAGACGACATTTCAGTCGTAAGTTCTTCAGATTTTGAGAGACTTCTGCCAGCTCCAGCTGAAGACCGCCTCGGAAAAGTGGTTTTTTTCGATCCAATTTGATGGGTATACTCTGGGCTAAAATCCTTCTAAAGACTGTTGTTTTATACGTTTCCCTTATGTTTTGGCATTTTACTTGAAAATTACCAATTTCTTTAGTTTGAAATACAGTAGTCTCTCTCTATAACGATTCCCTATATAACGATAATTCCTCGATAACGATGAAAATAGTAAACGTTGGTTGGTTCGTCATAAGAACAATGTATTAATTCTTTCTCTATACCCATATCGTTCTCTCTTTATAGCGATAACTTTTTTAGCGTTCAATAGTTGATGACAAATGTGTTATTGTATTTAAAGTTCAGACTACCTGAGTCACGAATGAAAAGGTCATTGTTCAGCGGTTGTTTTGTTTTGCGTTTAAGGAATGCGGCATACACTCTTTCTTATCAGAGGGTCAACATGTCTTCAAAAAAGCGTAAAGTGCTCTCGGTGGAGGAAAAACTATCGATAACTCCAGCAATAGAGAAAGGTGAAAAGCAATCGGATGTCGTTTCGCCGGACGGGGCTGTCTCAGTCAACTAGATATGGAAGGACAGAAAAAAGTGACTTAAAGCGGAGATGGAGGGCGGTAGCAGGAAGAAGTTGCGGAAACCTCAGCACGAAGATTTAGATCGCGTTATGCTTCAGTGGTTCCAGCAGCAGCGTATGAACCATATTCCACTTTCTGGGTCTGTGGTCAGGACAAAAGCTGAATTTTTTGCAAACTGAACTTGGAATTGAGAATTTTAAGGCATCTGAGGGTTGGCTGAGCAAGTGGAAGATGCGGCACAAGATCAAATACGGCAAAATCAGCGGAGAGGCTCGCGATGTTAACAAAAACGTAACGGATCATTGGCTAGAAAACGTGTGGCCTGGACTGAAGGCACGATATGCGTCAGACGACATTTTCAATGCGGATGAGACTGGATTGTTTTTTAAAATGACACTCAACAGAACTTTAAAATTTAAATTGGAAAAGTGCGATGGTGGAAAGCTCTCTAAGGAACGCATTACAGTTTTAGTAGCCGCTAACATGACAGGTTCGGTGAAGCGAAAATTGTTAGTGATAGGGAAGTCGAAAAACCCGCGTTGCTTTAAAAACATAAAAAATCTACCGGTGACATATAAAGCAAACAAGAGTGCGTGGATGACCTCGGAAATTTTTGAAGAAGCGATAAGAAAGTGGGATATTGAGCTTAAAGGGAAAAAAATTCTTTTGCTTGTAGACAATTGTCCTGCTCATCCTGTATTGCACGACCTTCACAACATCGAACTCTGTTTTCTGCCAGCAAACACAACGAGTGTCCTTCAGCCCATGGACCAAAATGTCATCAAGAGTTTAAAAAACCATTACAGGAGAAGACTTTTGATGGAATTGGTTGAGAATAATGGCGATCTTAAACTAAACATTCTTAACGCCATCCTAATGATTAGTAAATCCTGGGATGAGGTGACGAGTAATACAATACAACATTCCTTCAAACACGCAGGATGGCTGGAAGATCAAGGATTGGCTTATGATGAAGATGACCTGCCATTAGATGTTTGGGCCAGACAGTTTGAATTTACTATCACCTACGGACCGGAAGAGCTAACAGATTTTGAAGAAGTTGATAAAAATGTAGCTACATCTGGACTTTCTGACGAGGACATCCTGCTAGCAGTTCATGTAGAAGAAGAAGAAAACAGTGACTCTGAAGTGGAAGCAGAGTCAGAACCAGCTCCGACCCCTCAGCAGGCATTGGATGCGGCAAAAGTACTGCATCGATTTTTCATCCACCAGGAAGACGATATGAGTGCTGTAGAAGATTCGATGCGTCTTCAGGACAAGGTCAGGTCAGTTCTGTGGAAAAGGAAAAGAAGACAGACCAAGGTGACAGATTTTTTTGATAATGTAGGCTAAATATATTTTACAGTGGCATTTTATTTTTTTATTGTACAGTACACATGTTTTAATTGCACAGTCATTTTTTATACTGTATTGCTTATATTATTCGTTAACAAAGCTATGTGGAATACAATGTTAAGTCATTTATATTTGTTTTGATAATTTTTAAATTAAAATAGGTTATTTAGTACAGTATTATTAATATTACAGTACCGTATTTTGTCTCTCTCTGTATAACGATCTCTCCTTATAACGATGAAAATTCCCGGTCCCTTGCATATCGTTATAGAGAGAGAGGACTGTATGATTTTATAAGACTGTGTAAAAGAATTTAAAGTTTAATAAAAAAGAATGTAAAAAAATATTTTGTCAATAAATATAACCATTGAGAAAAAAAAACAAACAAAACTCTCCCCACTAGTTTTTTCCGCTTGTTTCACTGGCAGGGTTAAATTGAACGAATAACTAACCTGTGGGCTCGTAGACACCGATTTATACTACTGTTCAATGTTACCCCGAATCCGGGGTAAATTGAACAGCAACTTTTTTATAGCTATTTTTACATAGCTACGCCAAGAGGTAATCTAACGTATGTAAAGTCATGCTTCTATAGTGACCCATAAGTGGTATTTTTTTTTATTCGATTGAGCAACAGATACAAAACTTATTCAACAAAATATGAAGAAAATGTTCAATGTAACCCCTTTTTACGGTAAGTTTTGACAAAACGAAAAAGAAAATCAAATTTAATAATCTCATTATGTTTTTCTCTTATTTAATAATCTCTCATATGCACTAAGCATTAGTTTTTTTGATCAAACACTCGATATTTAAGTTTCTGTACGTTCACAGTTCAGTTTGGTTACTATAAAAAATAAAATTGTCTCCATGAAACTGATATTTTATTCTATTCTCTGTTTAAGATATAAAAGATATACTACATAAGCTTTATGAACTGAAACTGCACATTATTGATGGTTTCGTAAATTTATTTTAAAAGTTTCTACAGAATATCTTTATGGAACATGTCCCAAAGAGTAATGAACTTTCGCTATAAATGTGAGATATTTCTCTATTATGCTGCTATTATAAGAACGTTTTTGTGCTTATCTGTTCAAATAAATCCATTAAAACTTCGCATGCACCTTTAATAATCTTGCCAAGGCTAATTAATATAGAGGACGTAGCTGCAAAAATTTAAGTTAATATTTAAAAATACATTAATATCTTTAGGAAAACAGGTTATTTCTAGAGTTTAGTAACATAAGGGCTATTAATATATACAAAGTTTCCTCTGAAGAGCTGCTTTTACTGATAACAATCGCAAATAATTTTCAAGTAAGTTTTTTCTCCCTTTCTTCCTTCAGTTGATTGTATTAAATTACTTTGTATATTTTGTTCTTTTTGTTGACAGAAACAACAGTACAAATAACAAAGTACACATAAACCAGTACTTCGTAATGACCTCTGTAGCACACAAAATGGGCTTCACAACTAGGTATAAACATAAACTAGTATCCCAGTAGGAAGAAATACTCACAGGTATATTTTAGAAGCAAAAACTCCAATAACTAAGATGATTATTCGGATACATGATAAGTGGTCAGTATAAAAAAGAAAATATTAATTGATATATAAAAACATAATAGGCTCAGTGACGTCAAAAATATTAGTATTACCTCATAAAGAAAATAGGAAACCAAAGAATGCGAGGTCTATATGATCAAGTGCAGATAAAAAGATAGGGTATTATCGATTATGCATTTAATTGAGAAAAAAACCAATTAATTTATAACATATCTTTGAATTTACCCATTAGCCTAGAAATATTGTAGTATAGAATAGAAAGAAACAAATTAGATAAGAAAAATATGTTTACCCATTTTTAGGTCGCTCAAGGTCAAATTATTGTAAATAATTATTTATATTATGGTATTACTTATCTACTACCCAAACAATGAAATATAGGGCGTACTTAGCTGCAATTACAAGTGATCATAGGTATCAAGAATAAGATTCTCAACATGAACTTTCAATAAATACCTGACGTAGTATTATTGGGGATATTTTATTGATCCAGTCAACTTCCACTATTAATGTACATCTATGACCTGTGTAGGTACTTATCCCATCGTCCGATCTTGTAAACAATAGCAGATAGAAGACGTTTAAGGGTGGACGGATGATGGCCAGAATATTTTATCTACATAGACGACGAAATAGGAGCTAAGGTTAGAAATATTGCCTCTGTAGAGCAAGCACAGGTACTGAACTATGCATACTTAGGGACAATTGAGAACTCGTTTCTGGGTGGAGAGCTGGCTGCCCTACCATTACTATAGGCAGGTTGCGACTCAATTAAACGAACGTTTGTCTTTGACAAACCCTACAAGATCAAAACAAAACAGTATAGGAAGACCACCGTGGCAAATACGTATTGTATATATAGAAGAAGGCTCAGGATGCGGGATATACTCCAAATCACTGAACCTAAGAATAAAGTGGGGTATAGGCAAAAATGCAAGCGTAGTTCAGATAGAACTGGCTGGTATCTTCATAGCCGCAAAAGAGATAAGCCAAAAAGGTATAGCCGGAAAAAGTATAAAAATCTGCACAGGTAGAGTAGGC
>CAKJVB030000110.1:0-25350 GCA_918026665.1 Diabrotica balteata | reverse complement strand
AAGTTATGTCAAGTACTTGCTTGGAGGAATTTTAAAAAACAAAAAATAATCAATTATTACGAACACATGTTTAAAAAAACCTTGCATATTTAATAGAAAAATAAGTCAAAACATTCTCATAACAGACGAATAAGTTTTATTATATTAAAGTAATAATAATTACTAATACAATCATACAAAGAATACTTTTTTGAGGAGCTTTAACTTTTTAAGAATATATTTTAACAAAGGTTATTAAACTGTTTTCTTGTGATATGTTTACATTAAATATTATTTTATTTGTGATTAAACTACAATTGAATGTAATGTGAATTACATTTTACATTTGTTTGACGTTTCGATTTTTGACATTAAATCTAATAATTTTTATTGCAGAAGTTTCGTTAAAACTACATTTGATATTTTCAATGTTTCATGTTCCACGATAGGATTGAGAGTGTCTTTGTAAGTCCTTGTTATTTTTGTGGCGTTAATTTATATTTTTGCTGTCAATCTGAGGTTACATCGTTAGGGTGAGCGCCCACCAAAGTGGCGTGACAAGTAGCACGTAGCAAGTAGCACGCGTCTAGCATGTTTCTTAAAATGTAACCAATGAAAACGAATGATTAGAATGAATGACGTCACTGTCATTTTGTTGTGCGCTGAATCGTTCGTTTTCATTGGTTATATTTTAGGAAACATGCTAGACGCGTGCTACTTGCTACTTGCCACTTGCTACGTGCCACGCCACTTTGGTGGGCGCTCCCACTTAAGTGAGCGTTGTCGGCCAGGCTGCAAGTTCTGCCGCTTCTTCAATAGTTTCATAATTTCTCTGTTTGTGTGGAGCTGCGGTTAGTAGAATAACAAAGAGCATGGTAGGTGATTTTTTTTAAATACCATTCCAACTTTTAGCATCCACCCATAGCATTTTCTTTCCTAATTCGCTTGCAACATTTAATAAAACAGTACTCAATATTATCTATCTCACTCCTATATTCAATGAAAGTACATTTCAACCAACAACAACAATTTACATAATCACAATTTCGTAACTACATACGCTTGCAAATTCTATACATTTAACTAGCAATAAATTAAAATTTTTTCCCCTGCGCAGTTCTTTCTTAGTGACCTTATAATTTATTCCACAACTACTCATTACTATTTTTAAATAAATCCATTAACATAATGGCCCATTAAGATATTTTCAGTCTACTAATGACCCAACCACTAACATAAATTAAACAATTTTTTATTGATTGGACATATTTAGAAATTAACGTTATTTTCCTAATATTAAAACTCAAGAGCAAATTGTTATTTTTTAAAAAATTTATATTTAATCTATTAATAAATATTTTGTTTATTAAAAACGTTTGTATAAGATCTATAATCGCCTCAGGCTTGAAAGTGAATTTATTCTTACATATTGTACATGAATATATATCTGTACCTCAGAATAAAAGTGTATTAAGTCCAATTTTAAGCAAAACGGGATTATCAATGAAATTGACTTAGAATTAAGTCCTCTTTCATATGCTACTAAAATCTAAGCCCTATCTCAAATAATAACAGAGATAGCTAATTTTAAACGATATTAAGTCCTTGTGTCTTGTGGGAGAAAAGAATACCAAATGTAATAGTACACTCTTTAGTTTAGCATTTTTGGTAATGACAATATTATGTCCAAGTTTATTTTTAAGTTGAAATTAAGTCCATACTTTCCTCTCACATTAATACGCAACACTGTGTTAAGTCCCTACGTTCCAACAAGCGGCCAAGGGAAAAACGGTTAGAACGGTGAATAGTCGACCAGCGCGAGTAGAGGTGATAGCACTAATGACTGTATTAATATTTTCTCACTGTCCAACTGTTTGCACATCTTTACCGACGATTTCTGACTAATAGTTTGAGTTTGACTGTTTGTAGGAACAGACGTTAGTTTAAATAGTAAAGTTTTCAGAGTAGTTTTTAACGTGATTTCAGTTTATTTTCATTTTAAAAATAGCAAATCGCAGAGAATTATTTCATTAGTGAATAAAAATGAATATAAAAACATTCTCGGAGAAAATAACACAAATCATACAGGTAAGAAAATTTTAACCTAATACATTATTTATATATATACCTTACTATGATACGCTTAGATTAGCTTCGAAACACAAATTGAACTATATAAGAGGTAGTTACTTAACAATATTGTTGCCTCACATGTTAGATTTAAATTAGTTGACCTAAAATACATCGTAATATTTTTCTTAACGAGGATATTATGTCCACAATATTAAGCATCCAGGCATCAAAGTTTGGACTTAATACAGTATTTTTTAAGTCCAAGCGTCCAATTCTGGACTTAATTTCGTATTTTTTCAAAGAGTACCTACTGGACTTTCATTCCATCAAAAGAATTGAAAAAACCAAAACATTTTTACACGAATGATATTATCTTTTCTTTTTATTCTCATAATGTTTATTGGTATTAAAAACTGCAGACTGGCTAGCACGTGAATACTGTGTTCATTACAATTTCGTTGAAGTTTGTAGTAGTAAATAATTTACAGTTCTTACAAAAATTTACTTTAAAGATTTGATTACAATTATTATTATAAACAAAAGATAAAATGTATTCGTTATTTCAGACATTAAAAAGACGAAAGAACAGATTAATCGTACCTGTAATGAAACAGAAAGAAAAAACTCAATAAATATTGCCGACAGGAATGTGGAAAAGACTGGAATATTAGTTGAATTACAAGATATTCTAACAACAGGTAACTAATATCAGTGCAGATTATTTTAAACCTTAATTTATTGATAGCAATCTCGTTATTGCCCTGCAAATTTGGAAATATTAGAATGTTCATTTTAATGTTGTAGCTGTTAACAATAAAAAAATAAGGCTTTTATGTTTTACTTTTTTAGAATCCCCATCGACAGAAAATAATGTTTATCTTCTAGACAAAGGAATAGAAGTAATAAACTCAATAAATAGCAATATGGAAAAAGCTGAAATTGTAACGGAACTACTATTCACTCCTAGCACCAGCTATGTTGATACAGTCAACAGCATGAAATTTTGCACACACGTACCATGGAATTATTTTGAAAAAAATAATTCCATGGTACTTGTGTGCAAAATTTCAAGTAATTAATTAAATTAATTTAACCAAAAAATATACAAACAACCTACAGGTTTAGCAATGGGTTCTCCATTATCACCTTTTTTAGCTGATATTTTTTTGGACAGCTTAGAACAGAAATTTGTTAACAACAACAACAAAATAATTTTTTGGTCAAGGTACGTTGATGATTGTATAGCTCTGATACAAGGATCCCAAGATGATGCTTTACAGATTCTGGAAGATCTTAATAACCTTCATCCCAACATCTCTTTTACTTTGGAACCAGAATCTGACAATAAGTTGAACTTCTTGGACATGACTATATCTCGCAATAAAGATTCTCTTGAGTACAATATTTACAGAAAGCCCACCCAAACAGATCATGTTATACATGAGACATCCAACCATCCAACCCAACATAAAATGGCAGCTTTCAATAGTTATATTCACAGATTACTTAAATTTCCACTTTCAAATGATAACTTTAATGTAGAACTCAACACTCTCAAACAAATTGCTTTAAATAATGGTTATGATCCCAACATTATTCATAAGCTTCTAAATAGAGCTAAACTCAAAATTACAGAA
The DNA here is from genome assembly GCA_918026665.1 of Diabrotica balteata. Classification (NCBI taxonomy): domain Eukaryota; kingdom Metazoa; phylum Arthropoda; class Insecta; order Coleoptera; family Chrysomelidae; genus Diabrotica; species Diabrotica balteata. The sequence continues at coordinate 21,661 of CAKJVB030000110.1, read as the reverse complement.
AAGCTTGCATATTCATCACAAAGTCTTCTCCAGCAAAATTCTTCTAACAATATCAGATATTTCTCTTTTACTTATATTAGTAACATTTCTAATAAAATAGCCAAACTTTTCACTTCTACAGTTGAAAACATCAAAATTTCCTTTAAGTCACACAACACTGTAGGTTCCTTTTTAATTAACACTAAAGACAGGCTGAACACACTTGACAAAAGTGGTATTTACAAATTAAAGTGTGATGATTGTGATGCCTCTTATGTAGGCAGAACCATTAGAAAGCTATCTACTAGAATATCAGAACATTTAAAAAGACCAAACTCTTCAAGTTTTGGTCAACATTTAGAGTCTACCAAACACAATTTCAACATCAATACTGGGTCGTCTATTTTGCATGACATCAGTAGAAAGAAAAATTATTTGGAGTTGGATCTATTGGAAGATTTGGAGATCACAAAGGAAACGAATGGAAACTCTCATTGTCTTAATACTCAAATTAATTTAAACTGTACTAAATTTAAACCTATTTTTAAAAACTTTATTACAGCTTCACCTCGTAGTGGACCCAGCTCGGCTGTCTAGACTTCCTGCACTGAGTCTATACATTAAGAATCTACCAATTTCAAGCTCTGTTCAGCAGTACTATTGTATTTAACAATTTACACAACTAGCTTGCTCAGGTTCAATTGATCCACAGTTGGAGTTGATTTCACTCTTCATATCTTTGCATAACTTACATATACTAATTCCACAGTTTATATTTCAACACCTGTTGGTCGGTTGGTCTTTAGCAATGCTATTACATATTAGTTTTATAGTTCCCCATTGGCTTGAGGTTTAACTGAACTACTTGAACTATAACTATTTACACACTGCTTTCAATTCTGATCTAATTTTAATATTTCAATTTTATAGTCAATTTTCTTCTCATTTTGCAATATTGACAGTGTAAGGTAGACCATTTTATTGTAGTCAACTACCCACTGTCCAATAGATCGTTTGGTCTATTTCTTTCATTCACACTTTATGTACACTTCATTTAGCCTCAAACCTACAACCTTATCATTACAGACGGGTGTGAGTGTGAGATCTGGATTATGCAATCTAGTTTAAATCAAAATATTCTACATGTCATACGTCATCAGCTGATTTTTAAATAGTAGTTCTAGTTGTACCTTTGGCCAATGACAACTTATACAGAATTTCAATATTTACTGATCACAGATCCATAACTTTGATTGTCTATCAAAGTTGTCATATGTCATATGTCACCGTATCATTTCCGCTTAGATCATTATCCCTCCAGAAAACTGACAGAGAATGTAGCGTAGAAGCAATTTTAAACTGTTTGTCCTCGTTTTAGTGTAGTGTTTTGTATAATTTATGTTAGTTTTAATGTTTCAACTTCCTACGCTTGCTGGATAGATCTTATTTTGACGAAGTAAGTCTAAAACGTTAATCTCAAAAACTTTTTTTCATCCATTAACTTCGAGTTTTTTATCGAAGTTAACTAATTTACTTCATCTAAAAAACGTTTTCTTGGCTTATTTCAGATGCCCCTGAAGATGCTATTATAAGCGAAAGTACTTGGGCTTGATTTAATTATTTTGTGCTCGATAATAGCCTTATTTTCAAAGTTTACTGTATTATAAAACTAATTTTCAAGAAAAGGAATTTCAGGCAGTCAATTTAATTCGAACTGGAAGGAGAGTCGTATTTTCTGAGGAAATACAAACTGTAAGGGATGATAATAATCCAATATCCGAAAAAAAATACAAGCATCTTCAGACATTAGTGAAATGGGTTCCAAAGCAGTTCCATGATTTTTATGTCAACCTAAAGCATAGCAGCATACATGAAGATGATGATAACCACACCCAATAATTTTGTGTTCATTTTGTAACTTACATTGAATAACTACAATATCAGTTTCATATTTTCTATTAAAGCTTTTTCATCAATAAAAATGGTAATTTTATTTTGTGCTCTGTTCAAATAATAACCATAACTTGTTTGGACTTAACTTTGGAATTGTAACATAATATTTATGCTTATAATGTTAAGTCCTTAAAATTGACTTGGTATTAATACAAAATTGTATTATGTCCAAAACCAAAAAAATTATGAATTTTTGACAAATCACTATTTGAATTTCGTGCTTTAATTACTTGAAATTCAGTAGTTGATAGATCATAGATTGCCAAAAAAAATTGTTGTCACATAGGGAGAAAAATACTAGGCCCTAACTTAAAAACTTCACATTGATAAATTTCAAACCGCTCTCCTGAAAAATCGATATTTTGGACTTAGTACACTTTTATTCTGGGGTACAGATATATATATTATTTAGTCTGATGCAATTAGGCAGTTGAATAAAAAAACAATTTTTAGATTTATTAAAAGAATACTAGTCGTTTGTATCTAAACGTAACTAGTTACATAATTTTGTGTACAAGAATTGCAAAACTGGTGTTTGATTTTTTAAAAATGAAAAAGTGAATGTAATACATACTTGAAGTAATATTAAAGTAAGCGAGGTTAATTGCATTTCCTATAAATGCACCTAGTTGTGTAACTATGTATATAACGATTAGAGAGTAGTTGTTAAATTTTTAAAAATTCAGAAAGTGAACGTAAGAATTTTTATTTTAAGTGCTATTTAAGGCTGCAAATTTTAGTGAAGAAAATAGTTGCAGTCTGAAGTCTGAACAACAAACAAAACAGTTATTTAGTTAGTTAGTTGTGTTGGTGCTAATATTATTCTAAAAAACAAAAGTAAGTTATTACTGTTATTATTAAAATTAATTCATTATTATATAATTTATATATATTTATATATATTTAAAACAAAATCCATTATTACTTGTTAAATATTAATTTACTACCTCTTAACAGACCTTGCTCTTTTTCTATAGGTCTGATCTTTTCTGATTCATTTTTTTTTTGCAGAGAAAACTTTAGCTTTTCTTTGGTTTCTTGTTCTTTTTTTACATTCCTTTACAGGCTGTTATACAATTTTACCTGATTGTTGATTATACTTAATTCGTTTCTATTCTCTATTTTTGTTTTAGTTAGTAATCTTAATTTTATTGAAATCTTCTTTAACATAATCCTTCAATCTGTATTTTGATCTTCCTCTAGGTATTTTATTTGCATGTTTTCACTTAAATATTTTCTTTTCTAGAATTAGCATACCTTCTTCTCCTCATAGTACATGCCTAAGCTATGTCAGCCTTTGAACTTTTATATATCTGAATTTATTTTTTTCTTCATTCATCTTAATATTTATCTCATTGTTAAATAATCATTTAAACTTTCAGTGTTTTATTTTCTTCTTTTTAGTTCAGACAGATTGTCTCTACTAAGTAGGTTAGACTTTATTTGCATGATTTCATTTATTTTGATGTTTTGTTGATATATATCTACTTTTTTGTCTAATAGTTTTTTTCGTTCTATACATGATTGTTTATTTATTTTAGATGGATCTTAAATTATTAAATTCTGTATCTATTGTAGACAAATACAAGAAACCGATTATAAAATTACAAGATCTTGTACCTGGACAACGAAATAAAATTTTATCTGCTAAGATTATCTTAAGCAGATTTGGGGAAGCTGTTCTGTTAGAATTAGAGGCCAACGTCACATTTTTGCCGCAGAGGGTAACAACAGAGTACAAACCACTTGTTGAATATTTTGAACCTGGAAAGTACGCAGTTGTGTTCCGAGGAACTGTGGAAGTCGGAAAGCCCCATCCAGCAGTATCATTTGAAATTGTGCAATTTTAAACTGAGTAAGTTACATTTTTAATATGAATAGTAATACGATAGGAAATATAAAAATTGGTAAATGTACTTTATCTAAAGTGGATAAAACCATAAAATTGATTAAAGCTAATAAAACTGAAAAAATATCAATAAAATTAATAAATCAACACATTAAAACATGTAATAAAGTTTTGGAAAAATTTAAATTTTCTGTGGGGGAGAAAAAAAAATTTTGTCTAAAGTAGGTCATCTAAAAAGAATAAGAGCTTTATTAAAATTGAAGAATAGGAAAGAAGGATTAAAATCACCTAGAAGGATTTGTTGGGAAAACATAAATTCATGCTTTAAGAGTAGAATTCAAACAGGTGTTATTATTAATTTAAAACATAAAGATATCAAAGAATTTTTATCTGATGCGTTTAATTTGTTAAAAGAGAAACTTATAAATATTTTTAAACAAATGTTGGTTGTAAAGGTTAATACTACTTTTTGGGGAGAATTTTTAAGACAGTCAAATGAACAGGAAATAATTGACCACAAACATTTTAATACCCCTAATGTAGTTCTAGACCAAGGGACTAATTTATCAGAATGGTTTCAAGAACATATTGTAGATTATATATTAAATAAAGTAACAGAGTTTTCCGATGAAGGAAGTGGTTGGGCTTTACAGAAAATTTTAATGTTAGAAGTAGCCATAAACAAATATGAAATAGGTAATGGTTCTTGTTTTATTAAAATACCAGCGCAAATAGCCAACAAAAAAGCATGTATAAACATTCAAAATATGGATCATGCTTGTTTTTTCTGGGCTCTAGTCAGTGCTTTGTATCCTCCCAAAGGAGATTATAGATTAACGAGTTCATATCCATTTTATAGGCTTGTTTTAAATACAGATGATCTCGAAACACCTATGAAATTAAATCAAATTGCAAAATTTGAAAAATTAAATGATATTTCTGTAAATGTTTATGCTTTGGAGTTAAACGAAACAGAAAAAAAAATCTTTTTACGTTGTAGTGCCTGCTAGGTTGACAAAAAAGAAACTAAATTGTCATGTTAATTTGTTATTAATTCAAAATAAATATTTTCCTAAATTAAATGATTATGAGGCAGTTGTAGAAGATAATGAAAATACTGATATTAGGTTTCACTACTGCTGGATTAAAGATCTTTCTAAACTTTTATCCAACCAACTCAGTAAACATCATGGAAAAAAAATTTTTTGTGATCGTTGTCTAAATTATTTTTCAAGCGAGGATAAATTAAAGGACCATATTGTTTTATGTGAAAATCTTAACGACTGTAAAATATCATTTCCAAAATATGATTTTGTGGAATTTAAAAATCATGTATATAAACAGAAAGCACCTTTTATCGTGTATGCTGACATTGAATGTATTTTGGAACCGTGTAATACAAAATTATCTAAAACAACAAAAAAGTATCAAGAACATAAAGCGTTCTCAGCAGGTTATTACCTAAAATGTTCTTACGATAATTCTCTTTCCTATTACAAGAGCTATCAAAATTTAGATTGTATGGAGTGGTTTGCAAGTGAACTTTCAAAAATTGCAAAATTTGTAGAGAGTAAAATGTTGAATATAGAGCCAATGGTGGAACAAAAAAGCACTATTAATGTGTCCACATGCCATATTTGTGAAAAAATATTTAAGGCAAGCGACATTATTGTACGTGATCATGATCATTTTACTGGAAAATTTAGGAACTTTGCCCACCAAGAATGTAATCTTTCTTTCAAAAAATTATTCATAGTGCCAATAATCTATCATAATTTGTCACATTACGACAGTAATTTTATTATAAGAGATATAACAAAACGTGGTCGTGTAAGTGTACTTCCTTTAAACAAAAATAAATATATATCGTTTACACTTTTCGATGATGAAACTAGTATTAAATTTAGATTTATAGATTCTTTTAAATTTATGAGTGCTAGTCTTGATGAACTTGTGACAACATTATCTTTGGATAATTTTGAAAATTTAAAGCATGAATTTAAAGATTTGGACAATAATAAATTTAAACTCTTAACTAAAAAAAGGTATTTTTCCTTACGACTATTTGGATGATATAAATAAATTAAATGAAAATCAACTGCCTGTAATTGAAAATTTTTATAGCAAGTTGCATGATTTAGATCTTTGTGCTGAAGATTATACACATGCACAAAATGTATGGCAATCATTTGATATACAAACGCTTGGAGAATACAGTAATTTATACATGAAAACTGATATATTGCTACTTGCAGATGTCATGGAAAATTTTAGAAAAACAGCTTTGAATACCTATGGTTTAGACCCCGCCTGGTATTTTACTATGCCCGGATATACGTGGGATGCTATGCTTAAGTATACAAAATGTAAATTACAAATCTTAAAAGATGTTGACATGGTAATGTTTATAGAAAAAGCAATTCGAGGTGGAATTTCTGTTTGTTGTAACAGATATTCAGAAGCTAACAATAAATATATGTTTAACTATGACCCAACAAAACCTAAAAAGTTTTTGTTATATTTAGATGTAAATAATTTGTATGGATGGGCCATGGCACAATTTTTACCGTATGGTGGGTTTAAATGGGTATCTACAAACATTGATGTGACTACCGTGTCAGACAATTCTCCGGTGGGATATATTCTAGAAGTTGATTTAGAATATCCCCAAGAATTACATGATCTTCATAAAGATTTTCCATTTTGCGCTGAACATTCTGTTCCACCGTCATCAAAATTGCCAAAATTAATAGCTAATTTACATAATAAAAAAAATTATGTACTACATTATAGAAATTTAAAACAAGCTATAGCACACGGTTTGGTGTTAACAAAAATACATAAAGTTTTACAATTTAATCAATCAGCTTGGTTAAAACCTTACATCCAGCTTAATACTGATTTGAGGGCCAAAGCTACTACAAACTTTCAAAAGAATCAGTTTAACCCTTTCACGACGGCAGTTTTTCGACGTGCCGTGCCTCAGATACGGGAGTTTTTGTGCCTTGCGCTTCAATGCGCTTCCCGTTTAGCACTTTCGCGCATTTATGCGTTTCCCGACTTTTGTGGTAAACAAGTTCGTAAGTGTAAAATTGAAAAAACAAGTACAGAAGATAAATTTTTTACTAATTATTTATAAAAATGCATATAAATCAAAGATAATATTCAAAAAACTAAAACATGTAATTCTATATATTAGAATAGCAGAAGTTTAGACCCAATACATTTGTTTTATTATGGTAGTTTTCAAAACAAGGTACCACACAACGAAGAACCTCACACTGTTGGAAACAATAGATTGTTTCTTTGCGTACTTTTTTTTACTGCAAACGATGCAAAGGAATGTGTTTTTGGTTTATATACATCACTGTCTTTCCGCCACTGAATCTCATCATCATCATCGACTAAGTTAATTTTTTTTTCTTCTCAGTCAGATATCTTTTTTTCGAACTCATTTGTTAAAAAAATTTATTAATTTAATTCAAAATACTTAAATAAGGTAACGTGGTTGAAAAGCAAATTTGCACGTACCACCATCGTCAACAAATGACTTAACATTTTTTCCAAATGTACTGACTTCACTCCAACTCCCACGCAGTTCATCGCAGCTCTGTGAAATTTAATAAGCGATGACATGTTAGAAATAGTATACAATAAGCAAATTTAAAGCGATTACGAACGTTTTCCGATCTAAAGTACATTTTGATGTAAGTGAATATATGCGTCTCCCGTATCTGTGACAAGAAAACTTTTGCGCGTATATGCGGTTCCCGACGTTAAAGGGTTAAAAATGCTAATAATTGTGTTTTCGGCAAAACAATGGAGAATATTCGACACCATAGGTTAGTTAAATTAGTCAAAAATTGGAATGGTCGTTATGGAGCCAAAAATTTAATTGCTAGCCCAAGATTTCTTAACAGAACAGTTTTTGATGATGATTTTATGGCCATTGAATTAAAGAAAGCTGAGCTAATTTTTAATAAACCTTTGTACATTGGAATGTCAATTTTAGATATTTCAAAAACTTGTATGTATGAATTTCACTACAACTTTATGTTACCCACAGTCGGAGTTGAAGATTGCAAGCTAATGTATACTGATACTGACAGTTTTATTTATGAATTGGCTTGTGATGATGTATATAATGATATAATTTACCAAAACTTGGCTAAATTTGACACATCAGACTATGATGAAAATAATGTCTTTAAAATTCCATTAGCTAATAAAAAAATACCTGGTTTAATGAAGGATGAAGCTAATGGCAAAATAATGACACATTTCGCCGGACTTCGTTCAAAGATGTATTCCTACAAAATACAAGTAACTAAGGAGGAGATAGAACTCTTAAGAAAAAAGCTGGTGAAGAAAGGCTTTAACAAAAAACGTATTGCTGGTGAACTTAGAAATATAGGTATTGGAAAAAAATCTAAAGGTATTAAAAAGACTGTTGTTAAAAATAAAATTACATTTGAAGATTATGTTAATTGCCTTAAAGATTTTAAAGAAAAAATTGTAACCCAACAAAGTATTTGTTCTTATGCGCATAAGGTTTTTAGTATAGAACAAAAAAAAATTGCATTAAGTCCTTTTGATGACAAACGTCGGTTAATTCCTAGTTCATTTGACACATTTCCATGGGGACATTATAGTGAATAACAATTATATTTTTTTGTTTTAGAACAAATATGTCTCTGCAAGAGCTTTGCATTAAAACTATTTGTGAAAATGTTAGCAATATCTGTGACTTTCTCTACATATGTCCTCTAGAATCACCTGTGGGTATGGAAATTTGTCAAAAGTATGCTATGTACAAATTTGATAAATTAGTAAGAGATAATGTAGTGTCCTATGAAGCAGACTTAGGGCTTGTTTCTTACCGTGAGGAATCATGTAAAGATTGCTTTTCTAAAGCTAATAAATATGTAGCAACTTCAAAATTTGTAAACTTTAATGAATACAATCTAAATTTTTGTTTTGATTGTGCACGTGATTTTGATAAAATGTTAAGAATGCTTTACATATTTCCTACATACAAGCACGTTGAGTCAAGTAAAATCTATACTACAACTAATATATCTGAACTTTTCTATAATAGAAATTCCCGATGTCAAAATTCATTTGATCATTTTCTATTTACTATACACACAGTCTACGACTGCAACTGCATTGAGAAAAGTATGTTACTACAAGAAATTTGTCTTAAAAATATTTGTCAGAATATTAAAAGTATTAGTGAATTTACAAATGTGTCATTGCTTCCTTGGAGACTAACTCTCGAAATTTTAAAAAAGTATGTTAAATACAGAATTGAAAAACTAAATACAAGTTATAAACTAATTAATTTACAATACTCTTGTTCAACAGAACTATTAAGACATAAAAAAAGAAAACACGAATGTCAGGTGTGGTGTGTTTCATCCAATTATTTTCAAGTTTTAGATTATGATCTGAATTTATGTTTTAATTGTTTCAAAATATTTTATCAAGGATTAAAATCAAACGGTAAAAATTGTAAATACACACAAATTATTTCAAAAGAAACTTTATACAGAAATCAATTAAACGTTAATATTTGTAACAAAAAGTTAATCTGTCAGAATGAGTTTAATTATTTTTTGTTTACTTGGAAATGTGAGTATTTATGTAATTGTGGTTCCTGTATCTTTCCCTCAGTATATTCTCAACTCACTCTGCCTCCTCAATTTTATTCACTTTAATAAATTACTGAATGTTATTTCTTATATTATTACTTTAATTAAAAATGTAGCTTAATCATTAGAGAGTATAATTAGTATTATATTATTATCTTTAATATTATTGCCTATAATTATTGTAGTTGGTTTTGGATAAAATAAAAAACAGTTTATAAAAGATTTATTTTATTATTATTCATACAAAATATCTTTATTACAATTGTACAATGCCTATTTTACAAAAATGACATCTTGATTGTGATGTTGGTGGCCCATCTACATGATTCTGCCATTCAGGACGATTATAATGAACAAAGCATGGTAACTGAACTTGCAATTCAAAATTGTTTCGATAATCTTGTGGAAGCTTGTTCCACGCATGTAAAAGTTCAACTGGTGAAGCTGCTTGAATTAAATAGTCCAAGGGAAATTTAGCTAGATCCTCTTCTGAAAATTGATATAGGCTTCGTTTGTAGTGCCAGTGTTCTCGTAGTGGATAAACACAAGAACAATTTCCTTGTGACATTGTGTATTGAAAATATAGCACTATCAATAGAGACAATCTTTCACGAATAAAATATTTATACTAAATAAATTTGTCTTTCTCCTTTGTTTTTATAAAGTATTGTGGTGGGGTTAATCAATACTTAGTTTACATGCTTTACAACAAGTCATGACTTGTTTTGTTTTAGGGTGTATATTTGGTTAAAGAAAACATTATAACATACAATATGTATATTTAGATCTTTGTTATTATTCATCCATTAAACAATTTTTATATAAAAAAAATACATTTGATAAAGCACACATACATTTATTATTATCATTATGATAAAAGCACATTGGTTGGGTTAGTTCCAATTTTGGTTGTTCAAGTTCATAAATTTTGGATGTACAGTATTTCATGATGACATCAGCTTTTTCTTTTCCTTTAACAAAAACCATGTCTGCATTTTTGTTTAGATATTTTATTATATTTCCAAGGTGATATAGATGTGTGAAACCGGCATCCCATTCAATATTATGATGATTTTTAATTAACCATTTTGCTTGATGTTGTAAATCAGAAGGAAGACAATGAAACGGAAATGGAGGTTTGAATAAATAATGACTGACTCGTTGACCATCAAAACATGCTAATTCCTTGACTATAAATTTATTATTTTCCATTTTAAAACCTTGAATATCTATAATTACCTTCATATTGTAAGATGTTGAAGTTTTTTCAAAACCAATTTTTTCTTTTCAAAATATAAAATTTCTGCTTTTAGTTTTGATAATTCACAGATGAACAGATGTAATTTACGTCTATACTCTTCCAACATTGGTGAATAACTGTTTATTGTCGTACAATTTTGGTTAAAGGATTATAATAGAATTCTTTTTCATGTAAAATAAGACAGTAAGCTGACACGTCATTTCCAGTACTTTGAGAAGTTTCAAATTCTATTCGCAAAACAACAGATCCACTTTGAATAATTTCTTTTTGGTGTGAACAATCAATGTGAATGACTGGAGCTGAATCTTTGAATTCTTTTGGGTTGAATATTGGTTGATTTGTTTTTATGTGATAGTAACTTTCTTGAAAATTGGCATACATTTCGTATAGGGTTGCAAAGCGATTACTGTTAAAATCCAAATTTAAGTCTTGATATGGAAATCTTTCACTGTTTAGAAATACTCGTATGTTTGTTAAGTAGCAATGATCAAATTTGCTCATATCCTTTAAAATATTTCCTTTACGACCTTTCTGAAATGCAACTATAATATGTCGAGGACTTTCTAATTTTGTTGAGGTCTTAACAGGCCAAGTATGACGAGTTGAATCATTTAAAGTAGGATATTCTATTAATTCCCAACTTCTAAATTTAATAGGTAGTTCTGTGTTACTGCGAATTATTTTATTTAACCGTAGCTGCTCTTTGATACTTGGTGTAATGTGTGGTACATTCCAATATAATTTAGTGATTTTGATTTTTGGCTTTTCCGTATTGTCGCTTGCAATTATAGCATCGTTGTCGTCTTTTTCTCGAATAAGAATCAATTCTTGCCTCATATTTATTACAATTTTTTGAAAATCTTCAAAAAACCCAGACAGATATTTTAAAGGAATAGAGAGATTAAAATTTCCTCTGTTGTCAATTAACACTTTATCGTTTCCATCTTTTGGAAACCATCCTCCGTTTTGCATCAATTTACTTTCATTTTCGTTTAAAGACAAATAACTTTTCAAAGTGGAAACCAAACCTACATTTCGTACTGCATCTATTACTACTCCATTCAATTCATATCTAAGTTCTCTAAACAAATATGCAATTCCATTATTAATTAAACTAAATTTTGTTGGTAAGTTGTCTGCTTCAGTTTGCAATACTCCTTCAATGTAAAGTACAGAGTTACATGGTAGCGTAAATGAATCCAATTCTTGCACGCAAATTCTATGTTCATCGTTATAGTTGAAAGACGTTGAATTGTATGGTTGGTATGTGTGAAATTGATAATCTTCAATGGTTGTGTCACTAAAGGGTTCACCAGTTACATTTAATAATTCCATTATACTAATACACGAAAACCAAGCTGCTTCAAAAATTCACGATTTTCTCTTGTTATACGATTATCCGTTGTTGTTGAGGAACTGGTTGGTCTTTGTTTCTGATGTTGCTTTTTATACTGTTTGTTGGTATTGTTTTTATTTCTGTTATTGTAATTATAAGGGTGTCCAAACTGATAAAATTGTAACACCATTTCTATTCAACTTTTCTCAGATGTAATCGAATTGTAATAGTTTCGTTGCGAAAATTTACCAAATTACCGGCCTGATCAAGAACCCTCACAGTTATATTGTTGATTGTTTTAATGCTGACAGGAAAATATAATATGGTTAGTGGTTGCTCGACTATTTTATACCCGTTCGGAACCAGTGGAAAGAACTGGTGTATAAGATGAACCGGTTGTCCATGTAAAAATGATCCTGCAGCTATATTACAATCAATACATATGGTATTAATTTTTAATATATTAATTTTTTGTGTTGAGGTGTGTTGTCGGTTTGGTTCAAGTTTCACCTTATTACCAAATCCTAGTAAACCACCAATAGAATTATCAACACTGAAATTAATCCATTGACTACTTTTAATTGTGACAGTAGTTGTTTTTATGTCTGACGTTATGCGAGTAGTGACTCCAGACTCTAACATTTTTCTTTGTAAAATTTCTATTATTTCATTAATTTCATATCCACCCACTGGTATCTCAAATCTAAAGTTATCATGATCACCCCATACAAACACATTGTTTGTTTCATCCACATTTGGAATGCTATTAAATGTGTCAAAATTGGCTAATCCAATTTCATACTGTTCTTCGCTTTCCAAATAAATCGGTGGGTTAAAAGTGTCACTTAAAACTGAAGATTCTCCACTAAGTATAAACGTGAATGACATGATTAAAAGTTCGCATAGAAATGATGTTTTATAGATTAATTGCAGAGGTTATATAAAAATTTTAAACAAAACTGTCCACACTGATATGAGTTAAATTTTTGCATTGCATCATAATTATATTTGATTTTTACTTCTCCGTTACTTTTAAAATACTTTATTACTTCAACTGGAGGGGACAAGTTTCCATAACTGTCATAATATGTAATATTTTTCTTATGTTTACAATATGCTGTCCAGTGTGTTCCAGGTCCCTTTTGAGTGTCTAGATTGATAATACCAGATTCACTAGTTTTCCTTATAAATTTTGGTAAAGAATCACGCATGAACACACCACGAAAATGTGAAATTTTTAATATTTTTGCATATTTGTTAAGATCTTCATCAGTCATGATATGTCGCGGTAACTTTATCGGGAGTTTTTTGAATATGGTTTTAAAAAAAATCCCTTTCCTTTTTGACATTTTCCTTTTTTTGAACTCTTCTTCTTCTTTTTAAAACCATACCCTTTGTATGGTCTTAAATAGTATCCTTTGCCAGATTTTTGTTCCATAGCTATGTTATGTCGATGTTGTTCCTCTAACTGTTCTCTATTGTTCTTTGCGTCATTAACCGCCTTTGCAATGCTCGCACCCCCACCCGCTACGGCCCCAAGGGCTCCCAATAAGGGCAACAAGAAGGGTAAAAATCCTCCCTTTTTTGGAGACGGAATAATTCGTAATTTTCGTTTTTTCTTTAATATTCTACCTTTTTTGTTAAAATTTTTTAGACCCATTCCTAGTTTACGTTTTCCCTTCATGGCAGTAGTTACAAACCAAGCGGCTACTTTCTCTCCTAATTTAGCGTCTTTTGCTTTTACTCTTTCCCAAGCTCTATTTTCTAATATTTCGTCAGCTCGATGTCTATCAGCGAGATCTTTACTATGAGAGTATGCTATATCGTGTTCTTTACAAGCACTATCCAATGGGTTAATTCCCCTATCTCCACGTGCCAAGCGTTCCTGTAACTTTGTTCCCGCTAAAACAAAATTACTTAGAGTTAGAGAAATTTACAATAGGAGAAATTACTTTAACTTACGACCACAAAAACTATACTTTGGAATATGTAGCTCAAAAGGTAGTTTATTAATTAATGTGTTGACCAAACCTTTTCCCTTTGTATGACCTCCTTTAACTTTTCTGGTTTTAACCATTCTAGCTGGTAATATAAACCCATCTGCCTTTATATACCTACGTTAGTCAACATGAAGATGTTAAAACAAAAGGTTTCATTGCCGGTAAAAAAATATGATTTTGATAGTGTACAGTCGGTTGGAAAACATGGAGTATTATTTGGTGGGGATTCTAAAAGAGGTTTGATTGTAGGCCCTAGCGGTTGTGGTAAAACCAACGTCATGTTGTCACTCTTAGAACATCCAAATGGTTTACGATTTCAAAATATTCACTTGTATGCGAAATCATTAAATCAACCCAAATACCAATACCTTAGAGTTTTGCTTAAACCTCTCACAGAAATTGCATACCATGAATATAGTAATAGTGAAGATGTACCACATCCTGAAAATATTGACACTAATTCTGTTATCATATTTGACGACGTTGCATCATGTGATCAAAATATAATAAAAGAGTACTTTTGTTTTGGACGACATAGACAAACAGATTGTTTTTATATTTGTCAGACATATTCTGCTGTGCCAAAACAACTTATTCGTGATAATGCGAATTTGTTAATTATTTTTCCTCAAGACGCTACTAATTTAAAACACATTTATGATGATCATGCAAACATTGACATGGATTTTCATTCTTTTAAGGAGATAGCATCATCTTGTTGGAAAAATAAATATGACTTTCTTGTTATCGATAAAGATTGTAGTTTATCTTCGGGAAGGTACAGAAAAGGCTTTGATACATACATCAATATATAAAAGGTGTATGTTTAGTATTTATTAGTCATGATGGATCCTTTATTAGCGAAACAACTCATACAAGCAAGGCAGGCGTTAAGAAAAAAGTATAAAAGTATTAAAGGAAATATTATAAAGTCTCAAACAGAATTGGAAAAAGCATACGAACCTGTAACTAGACCACTAAAAGCCCTCGTTGATAAATTAGAATACAATGATATTAAACAAGAAATGGTTTCACCAAAATCTGAAAAATCTAACACAACGCCAAGAATACGGCGATTTGATCAATTTGCATTCGTGACACCACAACGAGAACCACATTCATTACAACAATTTTTTGAAGAACCTCAGTTTAATAGTACACGAATGGAACAACCAAATATTCCTATGCATGAACAAACTTATGAGTCGAGAAATGACGAAGGAGATCTACCAGATCGAACAAGAGAAGACCAATTTATTGATGATAATATTTCTCAATTTTATCAAACAATTACTAACCCACAAGTTTTACGAGAATATTTTGAGCAATTTAAATCACCTCTACCTCGAGAATTCATTGAAGGTATGGTAAGGGATACTGAGGGTAAATATGATCATATTTTAGGAATTTTTCATAATCCCATCGAAGATAAATTTTTTATTGGAGATTCCGAAGTGGAATTTAAAGGGTCTAATTTTCTGGTAAAGGGTATTCGTTATCCGGGAAATGTTGGACTTTACGAATTAATGTTTTTAAAAAATCCAATTAGTTATACAAAAGAAGACACTGCAAATTATGCAGATATTATTAATAGGACTAACGCACATCGTCGAGATAATAAAAGTGATTTGCCTGTTAGAAAATTCCCTTCTGATATTAAAGATAAATATCATTTCATTATAAAACCTCTTTTGGAAGATCGAACTCGTCCCAGATCTGGTTCAATTCCTTCATCTTTGTTATTAAAAAGAAATGTACTTACAAGAAACATGAAAAAAACACAAGGAAAAGGTTTAACAATGATGGATTATAACAATAAGCACATCGATTACAAGTATTTTGATTCCTACAATGAGTTGGTGGAAAGATTAAAACTACTCATTGCTTCCCAGAGAGGGGGAAATTCTGGTCTTAATAATGAGATTATTTCTATTATAGAAGAACTACGTGAAGGTAATATCATTTTATAAATAAAGCTGTTTGTATTCTCCCATTTTAGTATTAACTATGCCGTTAAATAAATTTAATCAACACTATCTGACCAACGACTCTAATTCAGATGATACTGTTTTAACTTCAACACCATTGCTTTCAACACCATTGCCCACAACGCCATTTTATATTTGTCAACCTGATAAATATCATAGTAAATGCATTGTAACTGTACGTGGAAGTAAAAATATGACCCTTAGTAAGACTCACTACATTTTAGACAATAATACTACATCATACATAATACCTGTTACTGGAAAAGTTGAGAGTATTCAGTCTTTTCCTAGTACATTACAAATTCATTATAAAAACCGAGATAATTCTATTCATGAGCTTGTACATGATAATATTGTGACTAAAGGTGACAATATGCAATTTCTTCTTGGAACCAAAAAGTCTACATCAGACAAACTATACGTGGAATTTGTTATTCAATGTCCTTTGAGTAAGGATTCCTTATAAATATGATATGTTTTGTTGTTCTCAACATTTTAAATTATGCCTTTGAATCGTTTCAATCAACATTTTCTACGCGCTCCTACTAAGACTCTTCCTTCAGAGGAACTTGTGTCAGCAACAGAAAATAATCAATCCTTAAATTATGCATTCTACATTTGTGATTCTTTTGACAATCATGTTAAAATTATACTTCGTTTGAAGGGTGACAAGAAAACTAATTTGAACAAAGATTTTTATGTTTTAGATAATGGTGGTATAGCATATAAATTTCTTCTAACAGGAAAAATTGATAGCATAGCGCATTATTCTGCTGACGGTGAAGTTTTAATTAACAATTCATCTTACAAATTCCATCAATTAGCTGGCAAAATTATTAACAAAGGTGATAAAATAGTATTTAAACTGGGTACTCCTTCCTCGATTTGTATTGATATGGTTTTACAGTGTCCATTAGTGAAAAATGAGTAAAGCACAAGTTGTAGCCGAACTTCATAAACCGGCACGAATTAATTATAGAAGGCGCCATGTTGTGGTTAAAAATCTTCATGATTTACTGCAAAGTGATTTAGCTATAATGTCTCAATTTTCAAAAGAAAATCGAGGGTACAATTATATTCTCATTGTAATTAACGCTTTCAGTAAATTTGTTTGGGCAGTACCAGTAAAGCGAAAAACCGGTCATGATATTAGTAATGCAATGAAAACGATATTAGGTCAAATGAGAATTGTACCAAAAAATTTACAAACCGATATGGGAAAAGAATTTTACAATAAACAATTCCAAGATCTCATGCAACATTATGGAATTAATCACTATAGTACATTTACAAATGTAAAAGCTAGTATGGCAGAAAGGGTAATTAGAACACTAAAGTCATTACTCTGGAAACAGTTTAGCTTAGAAGGTTCACATAAATGGTTAAATATTCTTCCAAAAATTGTAGAAACATATAATAACACTAAACATTCAACAACAGGGGCAGTTCCAAGTAAAATCAATGATAAAACTGCAAAATCCATTACCGTCTTTCAACAAATTAAAACAGTAGATCCAAAAAAACCAAAATTTAAAAAAGACGATTATGTTCGGATTAGTCGAGCTCGTCATACATTTAACAAAGCTTATACACCGAACTGGACGACTGAAGTTTTCAAAATTAAAAAAGTTAAGCTGACCAATCCAATCACATACATTTTAGAAGATTCTAAAAATGAGGAAATTCAGGGTGGGTTTTATACAGAGGAGTTACAAAAGGTAAGAGACCCCAACGTGTTCCTTGTGGAAAAAGTTCTTCGCAAAAAGGGAAATAAATTGTATGTTCAATGGTTGGGTCTAAAGGATCGATCATGGATATTAAAAAAAGATTTATTATAAAATGTATAATTTTAATTTTTAAAATAAAAAATGTTTAACTCTTTTTTGTATTTTTTATTTCCATTATTTTTAAAAATTAGTGTAATAGGGATTGTATGTTTTTATAATAATAAACAAGTAAATACACAAAATGTTTTATTTGTTGATAAACCTTATTTCTATGATTAGTATCTAAAACAGGATTAATATAAATAGCAGATTCTTGAATGCGACGTCTGAACCGGTCTCGATCAAGGGCAGCCTGTTGCCATGTACTGCACCTTGCTGCTTGGTATGCATAGTTCCACGTGTATAGAATGTGCACTTGTGGTTTACAAAATCGTACTTTTTTCATGATTTGTTTCTTCTATGAGCAGCTCAGGATAATTGTAAATTACTTCCAATCCAAAAGTGTACATCTCAGGGTTCAGTATTTTTATAGTTTCTAACAGAGACAGTGATGTCTCAATTATTTCATTTGTTTTTATTCCCGCACGCAAAAGATTTATAACTACACCAAATCCTTGATGTTGTAGAAGCTCTAATCTGTATTGAATAATTGGAATTAAATGCCACAATTTTGATATTGATTTAAAGCCCAACCGAACACTAGAGTCACCAGTATAAATTCTTACAACACTAGTATGTGTAAGCTGTTTTACTTCAACACCAAATCTTCCTATGTCTATTAGGTCTTTAACGTCAGATGTAACTAGTAAACTGTTAATTATCTCTTTGTTTGTTACAAAATCATTCCAATCCTTTTCAGAAAAAACCACCATATCATTTTTATTTCCAGATATGATTACACATGGGTTGTAATTTAATTGAAATGATAAGCAGACTGATACATACTTTGATTTTTTTGGATTTAAGTAAAACCGCCGTTCACATAAAAACACATCTTTTTGCATTTCTGAAGTACACATTACTAACAATTTATCTCAACTATTTCTTTCTCGTTTTTTGTTTCACAATATTAAGGTTTCCAACATGATTCAAGGTTAAATGAAAGGCATGTTGTTTATTTATCTTTATTTAAGTCTTTCTATACATGCATACGTTGGCCTTGCCTTATTTATCGTATTTGCAAATATCAAAATAGATACAATAATAATTAAAGTCAAAACTATACAAGTCAATAAATATAATTTAGAAAATTCCTCCTGTCCGCTAATGATACTTGTAGTGGAAGGCTCCAAGAAAACTGTTTGCCATGTATTTTGATCACTTTCAGAATTATCGGAAAATATTATTTTTAACTTATAATTAAAAAAAGTTAAATTTGTTTTTGGAATATCTGTTTGAAATACTGAGAGATGTCCATTATTTTCTTGGGAAGTACTTAACATTTTCCAGGATGTACGATTACACTCTTGTTTTGTATTGTTCATATCAAAACAAACTGCTACATAATGGGCACTATATGGTACGTTTGTGTACAATATGTTGTTGACTATTGCAACCAAAATAATATAATTTGTTTTTAATAAACACATTTTTTAATTGCTACTTGAGACTGTGCACTCTCTTTAACAGCTCATTCAACACTGACTACCGTCTTATTGAATTAACTTATTAAAATAAAACACATTTATAATAACACAATTTTTTATTTGCTATTTAACTCTTGGTGGCGTTTAACTTCCTTTTGTCGAAATCTTTTTTTTAGTTTTTTGTTTTTTGTTACTGGAATTGACAAAACTATATCTCTGTTTAAATTTGGTACATATGTTTTATAATTATCCTGATCCCAATTTTCTTCCTCCTCCTGTTCTTTTCTCTCTGGAACGGTTTTCTGTAAAAAAATTACAATATCAAAATTTGTGAAATATATATATATATATATATATATATATATATATATATATATATATATATATATATATATATATATATATTATTTGTTTAGGTTATTATTGAACTCAAATACTTACCAAATTTAGTTTTTTAATACTCAATTAAGATTTGAGGAACCAAAACCCCTGTCTCCCTATGAGTGTAACTAAGAGCATTTACTTCTTCAATTTTAGGAATTGTGCATTTTTCAAAAATAATCTGTGCAATTTTGTCACCTCGACTAAAATGAACTTCTTCACTTGAGGTATTATATAATAAAACTTTAACTGTTCCTCTGTAATCAGGATCTATCACTCCAGCCAAAACATCAATTCCTTTATTAAGAGCCAATCCTGACCTAGGGGCAATTCTACAATAGACCCCTTGGGAGAATTCAATTTTTAATAATATGTCGACTAAAAATCTAGACCGTGGTTGAATAGTAAAACTGTTAGGAGTTTTAACATCAAAACCCACAGAATAAGGTGTGGCCCTTGTAGGAATAAAAGCACTTGCATCGATTCTTATCAATTTTAAAACCTCAAATATTAATAAAAATAATATATTAAAACATAAATATAAGAAAGAAAAAACTTACCATTTGTTCAATATCAGCCATGTTGTTGTTGTTGTCGTATGTTTGTATGTTACTGAGAGTGAATTAGGAATGGTATCTTTCATGTATTTATACCAGTATTTCCTTTCACTTTCAATACAACTTTCATGATTTCATTATAATTTTTTACAAAATACAGGCATTTCATTCCGAAAAATAAAAATTTTAATTTAAAAATTAAAGATAATTCTGCTGGACTATGAGAAATTCCAAACAAGCATTTGCATACATCGCTAATGCAGAGAGATCCATAATTAAGAACGGAATGTTGTTATGTAATTGATTCAGACTTCATTCTCGGTAAATAGCTCCGGGCAAACATGTAATTATTAGTAGGTTACCGGAATGAAGTATCAAGGCACAGTTATTTGAATAAATTCACTTTCAAGCCTGAGGCGATTATAGATCTTATACAAACGTTTTTAATAAACAAAATATTTATTAATAGATTAAATATAAATTTTTTAAAAATAACAATTTGCTCTTGAGTTTTAATATTAGGAAAATAACGTTAATTTCTAAATATGTCCAATCAATAAAAAATTGTTTAATTTATGTTAGTGGTTGGGTCATTAGTAGACTGAAAATATCTTAATGGGCCATTATGTTAATGGATTTATTTTAAAATAGTAATGAGTAGTTGTGGAATAAATTATAAGGTCACTAAGAAAGAACTGCGCAGGGGAAAAAATTTTAATTTATTGCTAGTTAAATGTATAGAATTTGCAAGCGTATGTAGTTACGAAATTGTGATTATGTAAATTGTTGTTGTTGGTTGAAATGTACTTTCATTGAATATAGGAGTGAGATAGATAATATTGAGTACTGTTTTATTAAATGTTGCAAGCGAATTAGGAAAGAAAATGCTATGGGTGGATGCTAAAAGTTGGAATGGTATTTAAAAAAAATCACCTACCATGCTCTTTGTTATTCTACTGCGGTTTATGTTTATTGTTTTTTATTAGTATTTATTAGTAACGAATTTTAAACATTCCAAAGGTGGGTTCTAAGAAGCCACTTTTTCTTTACATTTACGAAGTCACTGCATAATAATAAAACAATAAAAATAAAAGATGTATTGCCCTTTTAGAGTTCCGAAAACAAATAAACATTACTGACCTAATTCTTGATAGACAAAAACCTGTTTTTTGTAATGAATTAGCGAAGCTGTTGGTACTAGGAGAAAACATTCATACTAATTGTGGTCGCAAAAATGATAACTTTTTATATTGAGAAGAGAATTGGCGGTAACATAATATCGAAGCGTGTTTAGATACTGAAAGACCTGTTCTAGCAAGGGTCTCGACTGAAAAACGAACGACACAAAAAACTCGTTTTATTTGAGCTGAGATATATCGAAAATAAGTAG
>CAKJVB030000109.1:19460-40448 GCA_918026665.1 Diabrotica balteata | reverse complement strand
ATTATTTACTTTGGCGACAAAATAATCTGTATGTTTTTTTTCTCAAAACTTCACTACGACAAAATCATCAGGTATAATATTTGGTACATCATTTGTCTTGGCCTTCATTGCTATCGGAAAATAAATGTCACAATAATCAATACCTTCTTGATAGGAGTATACTACTGATTCATCAGATGATTGATTCGTCAAAAACTTTTCTTTTGGCAGCACAAACTTAGCACTTTAGGATTTGATCTTTTAATTCGTCAGTAATACTTTTCTCCTTCTCTTTTTCTGCCTCATTTTTTATTTGTTCTTCTAAAAGTCGCTTCTTATTAGGTGCCGATGTTAGAAGGTTTACTTCAAACTTTTCCTGGTTCGTTTCCTTTTAATCTTAATTTTTGGGAAGGGAATCATGTCTGGAGGTGAAAATTACTGCTGTTCTGATTTTGATGACGGCTGGGGCTCTTTCGTGCCAGTAACAGTTTCCATTTTAATCTTTGAAAGACCAGATACAGAAATTCTGACTTCCGATTTTGATGACGGCTGGGGCTCCATCGCATAGGTAACAAGTTCTTCTTCTTCTTTCTGAAACTGGATAAACAGATGACTTTTATTGTCTGAATCTTCACCTAAATCTTGCTCTGTTACTTCTGCTGGCATAAAATCTACGTCCAAAAAATATTTTTATCTAATGGGTAGATTCCTGTAGACCAAAAGCCCTCTCTTGATATATCTACAGTAGCAGTTTTTGTAAAAGCTGTGAAAAAAAAGACCAGCCACATGGTAAATAAAAGAGAACCTGTGCTGGATATGAACTGATCTAGCTATTAGCGACGCGACGCTCTCATAATATGCTTCTAATGGTTTGAAAAATGTCCGATCAGACTTAATAAATGAATAAAATTATCTTTTGCAAATGTTACTGTTTAAAGACTTGTGTTCGATATATGATTACCTAGAATCAGAATAACGGTGTTCTTCTCTGTTGGACTTGTATGTTTTTTAAAATGCTCCAGGTACTTGATAAACGTCGGAGTGTTCATGTAATCACTATCAGTAAGAAGCCATATCACAGGCAGTAGACCCGTCTTTGATTAGAAGATTCATCGAGCAAATAAGAAAAATGGAGGGACATGGTGACCAGTTGCACTCATACAGCAAACATCCGCAATTGTTTGTACTTTTTCGGCAGTTACAGCTTTTGCTACATCTTCTAACTTGAACAACATGTTTGTACAGATCGTTTGGGACGGTCCCAAATGCCCGTTTCATCGAAGTTATGGATAAGGTTGAGGGCTAACATGTTTTTTATAGTGCCAACATTTCAAAGACTATTCTGGTTGCACTCATTGAAGCTCATTGTTCTAGCAATACTTGTTTTTCGTGGAACTCGTAAAGATGGTAGGTTCCTTTGCATGAAAGATCTAGTGAAGTCTTGACCAGCCAACTGATTTACAGATCAAAATAAATGCTGAATACGGTTTCTTACACAATAAGAGTAAATTTAAAAACGCAATAACTTCAGCGTCATTCCATAAAGTTGTTTGTCGGGTTCTTTGCACTGCTGCACTATTCCGTTTTCTTGGATATTGGTTAGAACTTCTTTAAATCTACCTAAAGACTGCACACCATATCCTTTTTCCAACCTTTGCCGTAGTGTCGCTTCATGAAATCCCACAGATATTGCTATTTGACGTATAGAAACGCCATTATTAATATATTCACGAGCTTTGCACAAAATAACTTCTGTCAAAGGCTTGCGCTCTGATTTTCTTTTGTAGTAAGTTGTTAAACAGAAACCAAGATTTAAATGAATTAAATATTTAATTTAATTCCGAAATTAGTAGAAACAAAATTAATTTATTTTACGCGACACAACTCTCGCGTTATTTTTACCCATTCGGCAACAGTGTGTAACGCTAAGACTACCAAAGAGAATTGAAGTACTATTGTAAAAATAATCCTTCAATCAACCATGGGAGCTTATCGTCTATATCTTGCCTAATTCAATATCTCAAGGGGTGGTTCGTCTTGTCTTAAACTAGGGATTAAACCATCTTAGCTGATAGCAAATAAGACAAATTTTAACCAAACATATTTATTAAAAAGAATACAGAACAATAATTAACCCTGCCAAAGCTTAACAATTGATTAGTGATACCTATTGCTTCGATCGATGGGCAGCTTGTGTGTTCTAGCTATTAGGTCCTCCAATTAAAGGTTGTAGTTTAAGGAGAGCTGCAGTCACATGTGGTTGTATCTTATGATTAAAAAGTCCAATAAAGGTAATACTTTTGGTACTAATAAAGTTGTCAATATGCCAATAAAGTTGCTAATATGCCCAATAAACTGAAATAAAAGGAACAGCTTGCATTAGAGACACATCAAGAAGAAAGGTTTAACTTCCTTGCCATCTTACAAAATTACAATTGAACAAATCGCGTATGGCAAGTATAAAATGAAATATGAGTGTTACTACTTAGTTCAATTTTGTTAAGGTTTCTAGATGCATATAATCGATAAAAAAAATCATATTTAAGAAACGTGGTTTAGTGAAAGAAGTAATGTTATGAAAATTGGAAATGCGGTCAGAATTATAGAATAAATATCACAACTAAAGTACTTACCCCAAAAGAATTTTTAAACCATAAAATGAGTCTAATAATTTTTGCCTTCTTTTATAAATATCAAAATGAGGCAAAAAATAATCCCACTACGTTAGAAAAGTTGTTTGGACAGAACGTAGGAGACTAAATGAAGTTAGCACAGATGGCATAGGATGTTGCTATTTTCATGAAACTAGCTTGTCTGCCAACACAAAACAGAAAAAGAGAGAGCGAATATTTATTCTACGGGACAGAAAGAGAGAGTAAATAAAGACAGAGGAAGAAAAGGAAAACAGAGGGAGAAGGAGAGGGCGCTAACTACTTTTTAAATAAAAAACATTAAAAATTAAACTGAAGGTAAAGAAATTAATAAATAAATAAAGAAATTAAAATGAAATAATTATTTAAATATAAATTAATAGAGATGTGATGTTTATAATGTTACAACTTTCAAAACCATCTGTTTAGATTTTAAGAAACTAACCTCATCGAAAAATCTGAACAAAATACCCAAAATCGAGCCAAGAAAACACCCGATTAAACTAATTCAACGAAAAATGCCAATTTGATTTTATCACAAATTATTTTGTTATGCCAACATTACAGTGTAATAATAACAAATAATATTTATCTCATAGTTTATAACAACGCCTTGAATCAGCTTTAAATTTGGAACAACACATAAGGCACACTGTACCAACTAAAACTCTTTGTAACAATAAAACACTGAAAACTTTGTTTTCAAACTTCCACAAAATTTATTTTAACTATTATCACTACAGCTGTTTCGGCTGATTGCCTTTCTCAAGTGATCTATTTTTGGCATGCGTTTACAATTTATAGTCTCTAATGAAATAGGTTGAGGAGGGGAGAACTGTTTGTCTCAAGTTGGTCATTCAGAATTATATCTGTGTTTTTTAATTTGTTGTAGTATTTCCACCATCAGAGAAAAAAACCCAGTACCTTCTGCTCGATTACATATATAGGCAAAATTACAACAAAAATAGCCAAACACATAAAAAAGAAAGGAATAACACCAGCTTTCCGAACAAATAACAACCTAGGCAAATATATTAAAAATAACAAGAGCCAAAATAAAAAACACTTAAATAGTGGTGTGTACAAACTTCAATGTGGCGACTGCCCAAAAACTTACATCGGTCAAACTGGTAGAAACTTTAATAAACGAATAGCAGAACATAAAAGGGCTTTCAATAATAGAAAAACAGATTCAA
Organism: Diabrotica balteata; assembly: GCA_918026665.1. Taxonomy (NCBI): domain Eukaryota; kingdom Metazoa; phylum Arthropoda; class Insecta; order Coleoptera; family Chrysomelidae; genus Diabrotica; species Diabrotica balteata. The sequence continues at coordinate 36,622 of CAKJVB030000109.1, read as the reverse complement.
CATACGCACTTCACCTTCTAGATCATAATCATTCTTTTAATGACAAATTTAAAATTCTTCACATTCAAAATAAAGGCCTTAAGCTATCTTTGTTAGAATCTATGGAAATCAACAAATTAAAAAACACAGATATAATTCTGAATGACCAACTTGAGACAAACAGTTCTCCCCTCCTTAAACTATTTCATTAGAGACTATAAATTGTAAACGCATGCCAAAAAAAGATCACTTGAGAAAAGCAATCAGCCGAAACAGCTGTAGTGATAATAGTTAAAATATATTTTGTGGAAGTTTGAAAACAAAGTTTTCAGTGTTTTATTATTTGTAACTCTTTGTAACTAAAATTTTTCAAACTGGACATTAGCGGCAAATTTAAATGAGGTGCGTTCTTTTGCTCCGTACGTGTTTTACCCCAACTACCCTATCTGGACGAAGTGCAGGGCGGCTTAAGGGAGATTGGATTAAGGAGATGGAGAAGATAGACACTCGACAAGGAAAGATGGAAGAATGTTTTGAGGAAGGGCAAAATGATGAGGATAAGCCTATAATAACTAAAAAACTTCAGATTCGTGGATTTGTTACAGTTCCGAGCAAACGTTTTTTTTTTGCCTATTTCCCTGGTGTATTAAGGTTATAGGTAAATCTTCTATCCAAACATTCTTAATAAACATTTAAACTAACCTTTCGTCAATTTTCTTTTATAAACTGACGAAAGGACAAGTGACCACGAAAAGGCATCATAGTTTCATAAAATTAAAGACTTTCTTCTGGAATAATACGGGGGAACTATTTCTATTCAAAATGGTAACAAGACCTAATAAATTGTTCTTCATTATATTACAAATGAATCATACGCAACAGCAACTCAAATCTATTTAAATAAAAATATTTAATATTTCATTTTGCGCCATTAATCTTGAATATACGTGAATTTTTCTAAATAATTCTCAAATTTTGCACAATTTCAAAATTCTAATTACTATTTAACTGGGAATAAGCCACAATTTAAGATAAAAATACGTTTATTGACGTTTCAATTTCCACTTCGGAAATCGTTCTCAAAAGTAATTTACTGTTTGTATTATGAGAACGATTTCCGAAGTGGAAATTGAAACGTCAATAAACGTATTTTTATCTTTAATTGTTCTTATTCCCAGTTAAATAGTAATTAATTTAAAATGCCACAAGAAAATAGCTTCAGAACAATATTTCAATATACGTTATAAAACATTTGTCTTACCTAACCTACTACAAAAGCATGAATGATATTTAATTTACGATTTTAGATTTGTGTAATGAAACAGATAAAACCAGAAAGAAAACCAGATGTTGCGACGGGAAAAATTATAGAAGACTATTGGGGTCCATCTGTTAAACTGTTGGGAGATATGAAGTTTCTGGAAAATTTAAAATCCTACGATAAGGATAATATACCTCCAGCTGTAATGAATGAGAATAAGAGAAAGGTAATAAGCAATGAACGAAAGTTTAAGGGGATGAAAAATATTCTTTATTTCGATAATTCTATTATTTGACTGTTAGATTCATGATTTCACATAATTTAAAAAGTAATCCGTTTTTAGTTATGTTAAAAACAATTTATTTATTATTTAAAATTAATTTGATATCATATGTTTTTAAATTTCCCCATTTTAGATATATGCCAGACCGAGAATTCAATCCAGAGCGAATCAGGCACATCTCCACCGCTTGTGAAGGACTTTGTAAATGGGTAAGAGCTATGAAGTGTATGACCGCGTCATCAAAATCGTCGCTCCGAAAAAAGCTCGCCTGGCAGTAGCAGAAGCTGAACTTGCAGCACAGATGGATACGTTAAACGCTAAACGAGCCCAGCTAAAAGAGGTAATAACTTTTTTTTGTCTTAGTTTTGTCAGGTTTTTCCTGTTATAATAATATTTTCACTAGTTTTTTAAACAGTCGGCCATCATAGGTTAGGTTAGGTTAGTTCAATACGAGTGGGCGCTTAACCACCCTTCCACTCGACCTAAGAGTTCTATTGTGGCTTATCCCTAGCCTAAAGTTGTCCTCTTTAACACAATAATCTATTGTGGCCTTAGATGACACTTCTACGAAGTCGTAGGATTCGAGTTAACAATGCTCAAATGTATTAAGCCTTCTCCTATCTAACCATCTAACCCTGGGCAGTTGCACATAACGTGTTCTTCCGTCTCATCAGCTTGACATAATCTACAATTTGCACTTTCTGTCAGTCCGATTTTGTTCATGACCCCTTGAGGCTACATTGTTTCATTAAAAGACCAACGATAAATCCTTCGCCGTCATTTTTAGTAGATCTTTCGATTTTTTCTTCGAAAGTTGAGAGATAAAAAGCCTTCGAATGATCGAGATCCGTTTGTTCGTACCAGTGGTTACGTTTTATTCATTCCACATTTTGGTTGTTCTTTTGGCTATTAACCACCAAAAAGAACCAACAAAAGGTTCTGGATCTATGAATGTTCCTTTTGCCCCTCTCCTGGCAAGTTGGTTCGCATTTTTGTTTCCTTCAATATCAGTATGTCCAGGCACCCAAAGTAGCGTTACTTTGTTACTTTTTTGATCCGAATCTTCAGTTCCAAACTAACTTGGAGTAAATCCGATTCGATTCCACTGTCTTGATTACTGCCTGGTTATTAGATAAATTTTTATAGATCTGTCTCTGTAGTGTCTCTTTATGAGTTTCGGCAGGCACATATCTATAGCAAAAATTTCCGCTTTGAAGATAGTAGAATGATTACCTAAGCTCTCACTAAGGCTTAGTCTTGATTACCCTCCGTACACTTTAGCATCAACTTCTTCATCAGTTTTAGAGCTGTCTGTAAATCAGTATTGATCTTTCATTATATTACTAATTTTATCCGACTTCCATTTACCACTTTCTGGAAAAGAGGACGGTAAATGGCCTTAATGATATCTCCAGATTAGATTCCAGTATATTTTTACCCTGCTTTCTGGCATCTTATCCACCTTCTTATACTTATAGCTTCTTTACCTTTCGATCCATATATGTAATGTTGGGAGGTCAAGTATGATCACCATGGAAACGGTTGGGATAGTGGACTTGTCGTTGCACCATATTTAACTTGTCTGCAATGGTCTTTTGTTGATATTAGGATCTCCTAATTAGTAAGCCATACGTAGTCATAGATCTGACTACAGACAAATATAGCCAGTACATATTTGTGGGTCTCATATCCCATGTTTCCTTTTTAAATTGTTCTTTGTTTCTTGTCTAGTATTACACTTATATATTTGACCTTATTTCGCTTCTTCACAGTTTCTTATATAGAGCGGCATGTAGATGTATAAGATTCCCCTCCTTATGAAACTGACTACTACTTTTTGTTAAGAAAGTTTTTACCTATCAGACCACCTAGTAAAGATATTTAATATTCTTTGTACTGTGCTGGATCGAACATTATCATATATTCTCTTACTAGATATCATATTACTAACTACTTATATATTAACTAGATTATTCGCATAGCCTAACCTTCTGCCTCCTCCCTCTGGGCAACCTTAGCTGTTTTGACCAAAGTCTTCTCTCCTTGTAGGTCTGGTAAAATCAGCCTATTTTCCAGCATTGCTTTAATCCAGTTGCATATGGTAACAGATATGAAACTTCTGCATCATAAAACGAGAATTTGGTATTGCATTATTAAGTGCGCCTTCTATATATAGAAAGACAGTTAATATAATTAATATTAGAGTGACTGATTTTCTGAAAAATTTCGTCCAGTGCTGTTTCTGTTGATTTTTCTTCTTGATGTGTGTGCTGGTTGTCATACAAAGAAGTTCCCTTAATGACCCCTCCTAGAAGCGGTCATATTCTCATTTTCTATTTTTTTTTCTGTATACAGTGCTAGTCAAAAGTCCACTCCCCCTCGTATCTTTTGAACGTTATTTTTATAATAGTGAAATTGAAAGGAGATAATAAACAGACGTAGGCTCCTCAACTAGTCATAACAGGTGATGTAATAGTGGTAAATGGGACCTTATGGCAAGTGATACTTCGTTTGAAAGATATTAAAAATACCTATTCAGTCATAATGATTATGTTTTGAATTTAAGCTTATTTTGGTAAATAAATTAAATAAATACTAAAATGGTAGCTTCTCATTTAATTAATGAATATTTAACAACCAGTTCTTATAGTAAGTGCTCAAAATGTGCTTCATCTACTTCCTTACAGTAATGCATCCTATTTTTGAACTCTTGCCATACTTATCCAAATATGTCGGGGGAAATTCCTCACATTATTTAACAATTCGTTGTTTCAAAATATCAATATTGTCGGGTGCTGCAGCGTAAACTTGGTATTTCAAGTATCTTTACATAAAAAAATCTAATGGTGTGAGATTCGGTGACCGACTGGCCATTCTATCGTAACTCGTCGTCCAATCCATCTACCATTGACATTCCTGATCTAGGTAACGTCTTTACTTTACTGCACCATAATAGTGTGCAAGAGCACCATCTTGTTAAAACTTTATTTCCGACTTGCGAATTCTTTTCGAATATCCTCCAGAATTTCAAGTATTAACAGTTTAATTGCATTTTGTAACATCTCCAGATACACTTCACCGGTTAAGTTATTATTGAGAAAACAGGCCCAACTATGTGGTTTCCCAAAATACCTGCCCAAACATTTTTTTTGAAATTGAGTATATGTTTCACAAAAAAAGTGAGGATTTGTGTCACTCCAATACCTCACATTGTGTGTTCACATTTCCATTGAGAGAAAAAGTACTTTCGCTTTGTTGGTTAAGTTTATTGGACATATTTTCACAGAATTCATCGGTGTACTGTTTTTTGACTGATTCCATAGATAGATGCAACTTGGGCTATAAAATAAGTAGGGTTCACTACTTATCATTTCTTAAATTATGTCAATTTTTTTGTCATCACTAATTGTTGGTCGACCAAATCGTTTGACATCTTGAACACTACCTGTTTGTTTAAACTTCCGAAGAAGCTTCCTCAAATAAGCTCCCGATCTAAGGCGATCGGGGTACCTCTCATTAAAAAGACGTTCTGCCGCATGAAAATTATTTCCACGTTCATCAATGCTGCTATATCACAGATGCTACTTTGTCGGCTACAGTATGTACCATCCTGCCTTTGTAAAAATTTAAACGTCTCGTTAAACAATAATTAAACTAAATATTAACTAAGAACATCTCACTAAAACACCTGACTAAACTTGAATTGACTAAACTAAGCAAAAATATAAACTAAATATTCAGATATAAACATGTTGGCACACTAAAAATAACTAGAGAATTGACTAAACTAAGCAGAAACAGAAAACTAAATATTGAGCTATAAACGCTTTTGTAAACTAAAAACAACTGGAAACTGACAAACGTCAACTTTTTTTGATAAATTACCAAAGGCGGACGTTAGAATTTTTAATAAATAAATGCCAAACTAGAATTGTAGTATTTTTTTAATTTATTAATCATAATCATTTAAACAAAATTTTAGTATGATTGAATAGGTATATTAAAATAATTTTAGTTCCGCATTTAATTAACAATTATTCGAACGTTGGCCTCTGGTTAATTATTAAAAAGTTGACATTGATGTAAAAACAATTAGAGAATTGCAAAACGTCAAACTTTTTGACAAGTAAAAAGAGGCGGAGGTTTTAATATTTATTAATTAAATACGAAACTACAATTTTAGTATTTATTTAATTTAATTACTATTTAACTGGGAATAAGCCACAATTAAAGATAAAAATATGTTTATTGACGTTTCAATTTCCACTTCGGAAATCGTTCTCAAAATACAAGCATAAATTAAACAAATTTTGTTTTTTGTTACATAGTGAAAAATTCTTCTAATAATTTAATTTATCTGACTCATTTATATTGGCAATTCAGACATACATTATGCATTTTAAAGTAGACGACTTTAAAATGATATTGTCAATATTGTTGAGTTGCGCTCCTGGGACGACTTTACTTATAAGATAGTTCATTCGATTACATGAAATCAACTTTAACTTGAGATATACGTCAGAAAAAAATCATAGCAATGTAATTCGTCTTTAAAAAGACAGACACATGACATGATGACAGTAAAATTCTCCTGCTAGTGATTCCATAGTAAATTATGAAGGAAAACCAGGAAAAAACCTCATAATACTATCTTGACATGGTAAGTATTTGTTCGTGCATTTAGTTTACCTTCAATAAACACCAAATTTCTGATTTTATATGTTCGTTATTTAAAAAATACATCATTTATGTTTTTACTACGAAGCGCTACAACGACTAATAGATGCAATTGAATATAAGAGTAAACAACAAGAACATCCAAAAGGTACCCAAGTTCAGATATCTCGGTAGTTGGATAACTGAAGATCTAGATCCAGATATAGAGATACGTAGCAGGATTAAGCAAGGCAGAACAGCATTTACTAATATGAGAACCTTGCTAAGCAACAGCAACCTCAACTTAATGCTTCGATATCGCTTTGTAAAAGTGTTACATTTACTCCATAACTGCTGTATTGGTGTAGAAACCTGGACCATAAAGGATAATGTGATGAACCGATTGAGAGGCCTTTGAAATGTGGGTATTTAGAAGACTACTTAAAATTCCCTGGTCAGATCACACAACAAATGTCGAAGTATTAAATCGAATGAGCAGAGAACGAGAATTGCAGCCAATAATAAAAAGAAGAAAAACTGCGTATCTGGGTCATATATTTCGAAATTCTGACGCGCTTAATACACTTTCCTTCTGATTAATATACTTTGTAAGTTAAAAACATAAACACAAACAAAAATTCGTTTCTCTGTGTTTATTTTGTTATTATCAATTTCGTTTATTTCATCCCGTACTAGGTCGTATCTGAAAGGACGAGTAAACTAACAAATCTACTTTAAGAATGTTTTAAAAATGTTTTAAAAAAACCTAAATCTACTTATGTTCCAAGAACAAATAAATTTCTATCAACAAATGAATTTAAAAAAACAATATGGCTTGAATGGACACATTTATAGGGCTATGATATTAACTATTATCAACAAAAGAATATGTGAAAAAATTCCGATTTTTCCGTATAGCCAATTTATAATACAGGGTAAAATCATGGGCCGAATAACTATATGATATAAGTGTATTTTTTAAAGGCATTTGAAATAAAAAAATATTTATCACTTCGGCTCAAGGAAAAGAAATATATAATTTTTAAAGAATTGTTTTCCTATGCAATTGTATTTTTTGTTTTCTAGTAACATTTGCTGTAAATTTTACTTAGAACAGCGACAAGTTAATTGGATTTTCCTCCTCCTCCTCATTCATTGAGCACTTGTCAGGGCCTGGTGACACACTCAATATTAATAGTTTGCTACCTCTATTGGCTGCCATCATGTGCCGTATGGACGGCTTCATGTAGGGATTTTTCTACCAGAGACTTCATTTAGTCTACTAATTGTATTGGGGATTACCCTCTTGGTCTTCGGCCTTCTACCTTCCTTCTACTACCAATAGTTTCATCATCCCCGTTCTTCTAGCTATGCGACCAAAGTAAATTAGGTATACTAAGTTTACTTTTTTTAATACCCTGTCTTTTTATATGAAGTTCTTCCAGAATTGACAGGTTGGCAGGTGACGATAAACGAAAATATAAGAATAAAAAAAAAACAATTTATTTTCGGTTAATTTAGGTTGAGAAGGAACAAGAACGACAATTTTAGGTTACGTTATGTATTTATAAACTTAAAAGTACATACCTTTTATTGTAACAATTTTCACTGTAATTTATTTACGTATTCATGAAAATAAAATAAAACAATAATTAATTCACAATAAAACTTTTTAACTTACAAAAACTACTAAAACTCGTTTATAGACACTGTGCTTAAACGAGTGCGGTTGGTACCGTCAACACTCACCAGCCGATCGCGGTAAATCCCAGCTAGCCAAAACATCGTAACGACGCAGAAGTAACCTAACGATTTTTATATGCACGGTTACGATGTTTTGCCTCTGACTGGTACGGACTTTCTGTTAGTAAATATAAAATGCTTTATTATTTTTAACCCATTAACGCCGAGAAAAGAAAATTCTTTTTATATGCAATTTTATAATTTTATTTAAAACTACTTAAAAACAACTTATTTTTTGTTAAATTTAAGCCGAAATTAAAAAAACTTTTTTTTTGAAAAAAAAACTTGGTCCCGTACGGACCACTAGGCGTTTGGCAAGATCAAATATTGAAACAATTCATGAATTTGTCCCATTTGTATGAAATGGTTTAAAACATGTAATGCAAAGCGCAATGATGCATTTTTCACACATTGTACGCCTTTTTGAACTGCAAACTGGCATGGCGCACCTCTTTCTTTTGCCCTCAGGTACAGAGGTAATCCAATGATCCTTGCAGTCAAAACTGACGCAGTCAGACACATCGAAAATCACTTCCTGCTGCTCTACCCTATTTTTCCAGTTCTTTTAGCGGGGAGTTTATATGTCGTTAAGTAGGTCTAAAAAATTGAATGAATCGTAATTATTTTCTGAGTTTTTGTATAAAAAATTTTTACCCGACAAAAACTTCTTCTAAACTCTAAGAGACTAATATTCTTCCCAGATTTCCTACATATCGTCCAAGTAATTTGAAGAGCTGCGTCTATGAGGTACGTAAATATTGGCCAGTACCATTTTTGGAACGTATGTCGGCTCGGTACTGAAAAAAATTACCCATATATTTTCATTTATATAAATATTGCTCTTTATTTTTTACCAAGATATATTACTCTCCATGAGACCAGTTTCACCCATGCTGTTATTATACTGCGAAAGAAGATATGGACTAGGTACTTGTATTGTATTGCTATCCTTTTTGGAATATCTTTCCACATTTTTGACCGGCCTGAACACCACAACATGTGCTTGCAGCTGTTACAACTTTGTTACTTCTCCAGCGAACATATTAAATACCAGTCTCCTTATTCAATGTTGAACAATATTCCCCTCGTGCCCTCTCTTCCATCGTCTTTTTGGAAACAAGTGGACAATCTCTAAGAATTCTATTATCCGTCACAGTACCTGTAACCTCGTACCCATTAGCTTTAAGAGTAATTAACAAGTTTGTGCTGGTAAATAAACTATCAACGAAAAACTTGTATTTCAGAGATCCTTTGTTACTGAATTCTTCGATTATCTGTACCATGGGAGCTGCAGCTTTTCCGAAATATTTTTGATATTCTTCATTAAATCTAGGACGTTTCTCCTGATATACTTCAAAGTTTATCAAATATCCGCTAGGTGTATTCATACACCACACCTTATAGCCAAACCTTACAGGTATTTCTCTAATAAACTAGCCGATAAAGCCCAAAGTACCGTATCATCGATTCATCATAAGCTATATTTTCTTCTGGTACAAATGCTATATGAACGATTGTTTAACATATCTGTAAGTGGTCTTAGTTTGTACATTTTGTCAATTTAATCTATATTATTATTGTCTGCAAAATGAAGTAACGATAAATTTGTAAAAATCTGTCACGTCTCATGGCATCAGACATCAGAATATTTTGCATGTCAGGGCTTCTCTCCCAGTAGCTTCTCTTAGATGGTAGCTTATTACATCCGCTTACTAAGGAGAATTGCTATAAATACTTTCAATTCAGGAAGTGTAACGTTAGGGTTCGGTTGATTTATCAGTAGAGCATATTTTGTTCTTTCAGACACTATCATTTTTAGCAACTCATCAGTAATAAATAATTAAAACAGTTGCACACAACTCATCTCTGAATATTTACTGTAATCCCCTTTTGGAAAGTTGCGCGATGTACAATGAAGGTCTCCGTCAATAAAAGTTGTAGGCTCTGACAGATCAATTACATTCAGGGATTTGTATTAGTTTTTATTTCATAAGAACTATTTAAATTCTGCCAATCCTTATCATAGCTTGCTTCTATGATCGTCTGCACGAAGTTGACGAGGATTCAAGTTATCCGGAACACCGCTTTCGTCTTCGTCACCTGAATCCTCATCCGTAAGGAAATTTGATTTAGACGGCCTAAAAAAAATGTCTAAATCATCTTCTTCATATGCGATATCTAAAGCCTCCTGTAATGTAATTCCACCGAAAATATAAAAAGATATGTTTTGACTACATAACCGACAAGTGGATCCATATGGGTACAGCAATATTTACATGAATTTTTAACTTTCCTCTAGTAATTTTGGTAATTTTGATACAAAAATATGCACACTACGTTATATTTTAAGGTCTTTTAAAATAAGCAAAATTGATTATGATCCTAATATTCCCCAAAAAAGGTACTGAAAATTTACTTACATAAATCGGATGTCCATTATTAAACACTTTTTACTATAACACGATTTTCTAACTTGCTTAGCTTGTGAAATCTAATAAAACACTGATGAGTATTCATCAACGCAGGTTTAGACAAGTCTAAGTAAAGTATACATGCGGTAAATGTAATATTGGTTGCCATCTTTTATTATAATTTTATTGTGTCAAACAATACCTTTACAGCTGGGTTCATATGGTGACTGTAGGCGCTAATGGATTAAATTCACCACAGTGTTCGTACTGCTTACCATGTTTTGGTCAACGAAAAAACTTTTTAGATTACTTTCGATGAAAAATCAAAAATTCTAAAAATTGTTGGTAACGATGTTTTTCCTGGAAAGGCTCTACATCTACTTTCATTAATATGTAACATACAACATTTTTTGTTTCTGTTGTGTAGGTTGCTGATAAATTACAAGCACTTAACGATGAATTTGCTGCTGAAACAAAGAAAAAGAAAGATCTGGAGGACGACATATATATTTGTGCTCAAAAATTAGACAGAGCTGAGAAGTTAATTGGGGGCCTCGGTGGAGAAAAAGCTCGGTGGTCAGCTACTGCCAAGAATGCGAAGCTTTACTTGGCAATGTAATAGGAGACGTTATTCTATCTTCAGGGGCCATCGCTTATTTGGGTCCGTTTACAGTCAATTACAGTATGTCCATTGAAATTACTAACGTGGTTTTTTAGCTAAGTAATATTACGACATATTTGTAAGTAACCTCTTATAGTTGTACACTTGGAAGATCCTTTGTGACTGACATTTTTTTTCCTTATATAGACAATTAGATATTAAGTATTTATATTTTCAGGCAATCTTTATTAAAAGAATGGAATGAGTACGCCTTAAAATCTGGAATTCCCTGTTCTAGTAATTTTTCATTAGTTGTTACAATGGCGAACCTGTAGTTATACGAGCTTGGAATATAGCTGGATTACCAGTGGACAACTACAGTATTGAAAAATGGAATAATAGCAACCACAGCTAGAAGGTGGCCTTTAATGATTGATCCACAGGGTAAAATCAAACTATTTTTTCAGTTGTATATTTTATTCACACATATTTAAAATATAAACTGTATTTATGGTAGGAGTATGGTAAAGTTAAACTGAGAAGCTAATCACTCAATTTAAAAAGAGGTGAGGGGAGTTCCTGGGAGTTCGCACTATCATATAGTTAAAAAACTCGAACATCGAAGTAAAATACTTCTGTTGTAATTGGTATATGCAATTAAAATAAAATTTAAAAATTCAAAAGGATTGGTTCAAGACATTTTTGACTAATCAGTCAATCTTCAAAAAAGTAATCCCACTAAATTAATAAAAACGTAAGGTAAAATATTGACTGTTATATGCAAAAATGTGGTTAATTACTTAGTTTGCAGTAGTTACTTAAAAAAACCTTAAAAACAAACAGTGGTTGGGTTTAAATGGATTAAAACATATTTAAAAATGTTAAATTATATGGCAATATGCCGATGAAATTAGATTGCTAATGGGAACATAAGTCTCTACTCGTAAGAGTTTTCTACATCCGAATTGTAGGAATGTTGAATACCAACTAATCTGAGATGCCGGAAATGATAATTATCACAAGGTTTCGTTATATATATATATATATATAATATATATATATATATATATATATATATATATCAGCGCTTCTTTAAAAACCAGAGACATTTGCAAAGAAATTTTGTAATATAAACCGATTGAGAGAGGAAATAACATCTCTACCTCATATTGAAGGTCAAATTTTTTCAAAAGTCTGGTCTTTAAAAATCCGAATATCTTTATTATATTTTCTTCTTTTCAGGCCAAGCAAACAAATGGATTAAGAATATGGAAAAGGCCAATAGACTCCAAGTCATTAAACTTACTGATGCAAATATATGTGAGAGTTGTAGAAAATTCCATAACTTTCGGTACCCCGGTTCTACTAAAAAAATATAAGCGAAGAAATCGACGCCATATTGGACCCTGTTTTAGTAAAAACGATTTTTAAAAGTCAAGGCGTCTGGTACTTGAAGCTTGGTGATAACGTTCTCGAATATTCCTTTGAATTTTTCGATTGTACATCACCACCAGATTAAGAAATCCCCATTATTTACCAGAAATTGCGGTGAAAGTAACGTTGGTGAAACTTCATGATAACTCCACAAGGATTGCAGGATCAGTTTGTTGGGTATTGTGGTAGCTAAAGAAAAACCCGAACTAGAAGAAAAGAAAAATATGATGATAGTAGAAAGTGCCAATAACAAAAAAATGTTAAAAGAGATTGAAGACAAAATTTTAGAAGTAATGACACTACATTATTTTATTACAAACCTTGGTTTTTTTATTTGTAGTTTTATTTTTGTTATTGTGATTCCTTCTCCTATTGAAGGTGGTTATCAATATTATCTAAGCTATTTGTATTTTATGGCACCTACTGTAAGAAGGTTTACTAGATTGCAATTATATCACTTTCGAAGGTTTTACAGCTTCTTTGTTCTATGTCTTTTTTGTAATTACTCTTTCCTTGCATCACAGTCTTTGTATTTAATAATACTATAACCTCTGGTAATAATTCTTATGACTTTTGCAATCTTTTCTTAGCTGACTCAGCACTTCAAATTCTTCTTTGCATATTTTATTTTTGATGTACAATTTGCCAATCGTAACAGTAACGAAGTAGGAAATACATAACACCTTAGGAATCTAATTCGTTGTCTATAGATGGTCACGAATAATGAATATCTTTGTCATGTGTACAATAATTTGTTTCGCAATTTCAATGTGTGGCCTTACTTTGGCCATTGTTCTCACTTATTCAAATTTATAGATATTTGTAGATTGCCTTTTACAAATTAATGAAGCAGATATAGATATGTGTTTCGCAATATTTCGTATATTTGTTTCGCAATTTCAATGTGTGGCCTTACTATGACCATTATTCTCACTTATCCAAAGGCTATAGCGGGATAAGATGGTCAAAAGTGCCCCGCACCGATCAGCAGCGCGATCTGTGCGGGTGTATAAAAACATGACTTCATACAAATTTTCAGTTTTCCAGAGGCCACGGAACCGCTTAAATCTAAAAAAGAAGATTTTTTCGACTTTATTTTTTTCTGGACGCAATTTTGCTTTAAAAAATCTGAAAAAATTCATGAAGGTGTATCTTTTGAATACAAAATAGCCTGATTTTTTTCAAATTTTTATATTGAAAATTGAGCCTAGGAAAAATTATTGAAATTTTCAATAATTTTTTAGGTTATGTTAATAATTTTTGGCTAACTTTTAAATAGTAATTTTTTGTGTATTTTTCTTTGTTATTTTGAATTGCCAAGGCAAAATTTTCAAATTCTGAGCGGAAAGTATCGAAAAATAAAAAAAAACCGTTTTTTTATTCATTTATTTGCACATAACCTTAAAACTCAGTTGTTAATTGAACATTTTTCAACATTTTTTCTTTCCACATTATCAAATTCTATTGTATAAGTCCCCATTTAACTCTTTCAAAAGGATAAAATTCGAAAATACCACGTTATTTATCCATTTCGCACTTTTTTACCTTAACTCAAAATCAGATAATTAGATGTATGCTTTTCCATCTATGCTCTTACGGGCTATGAATCATCATTGTTAAAATAATCATTTTTAACTTACAAATTCTCAAAATGCGAATAAATCATGTATTTATAATATTTTCCCACTTTATTGGCTCATAACCTTAAAATGTAGTAGATAAATGATCGAATTTCCGTGTATTTTTGATTGTACCGGGTACCCTTCAGTATTATTATACCACTTGTCTTTTTTTTTTCTTATATAGTCAATACTCGAAAAAAAACATTATTTTTAAGATTGACCCTTCCTCAACAATTGTATTTATCGTTTTTAATCGCATATCCGTTGCGAGTTAATATCGAAAATCTCGAGTCGTATTAAAATTCTCGAAGTAGTTGGTCAAATCGAAGTTTAGAGTTGAATATTATAACTACCATATATCCTATAGGCACGCGTATCCATATCGTACTCTATGGGCTAACACAGTCAAAGCGATACGAAGGCAACGGTGAGTCGAAGGCGACACGAAGGCGACACTAAACGAAAACAGTGGCGACATCAACAATGTCTGCTACGCGCATGATCTGTAACCATGACAACGACAATGGGAGTATGCGCGTTGCAGACATTGTTTCTGTCGTTACTGCTTTCGCCTTGGTGTCGCCTTCGTATCGCTTTGACTGTCTTAGCCTTATTATCATCTAATCCTCTTCTTCTAAAATCCGTTACAGTATTATCAAAGATCTTGAAAACTATCAATCACATGGAAAAGTATCGAAAGAATCGGGTATATTAAAGTTATCGCATAGGTGCGCGTATGCATTCACCATCAGTTGCGATACTTGCGATATTCTCGAACTCAAATTATCAAAGTGCGATATCGTCAGAGGTTGATTTGTGAAAGTTAAATTGTGCTTACCTTATACTAATATCAATTTCAGTAAGTATACGGCGATACCCTAAGCTATGTTAGAGCATGTAATTATATAATATTGTTTTTGTTATCACACGATCAAGAATTTGAGTTTTAGTAGGTTAGCTAATGAAATATATTAGCTCCTATATTTTGCATCAATCATAGTTATTCAAAAGCTAATATTAACATTGTATTTGATTGATTTTTTCATTTTCAGAAGACTGTACATTTGTAATTATTCTATAATCTCATCCGGGTCATGAATTTCAAACTATAATGTAAAATCCTTTTTAATAGAATCAATATAGAAAAATTAAACCCGCTGGCTATTATAATAAGCTAGCAAGTTTACTTAAGTTACATTAATTTAAACAAATAGAAATTAAATATGCATATGGATGATTCTCTGTCAAGTGAAAGTCAAAAAAACTTTTTAACTTGTCGGACCAACTTGTTTTGATTTTTGATGGAACATATTTACATCACCAAAAGAGTCAAAATAACGATTATCAGAGAAAGTCGTATTCAGGTCAGAAAAAGAAACCCTTCTTTTACTATTTGTACTACAGATGGATACGTTGTAGATCTCCCTGGTCCATTTTATGCCACTGAAAATGATGCAACCATCATGAAAAAAGTAATGGATGATCCAAATGGTATAAAATCTATCATGAAAAAAGGAGATGTGTGTATCGTGGATAGATGTTTTAGGGATGTTGTACCTTACTTAAAAAGCCTTGGCTTCAAGATTCTTATGCCTGCCTTAAAAGGAAAAAGATCCAATTTGACCACGGCTGAATCAAATGAATCACGCTATGTAACTAAATTGAGGTGGGTCGTAGAAGCCGTTCATGGAATTCTTGGCAAAAAATATAAGCTTCTTCATCAACAATTAGATAATAAACTTATACCAAAAGCTGGTGCATATTGTAAAATAGCATGTTTTATTAACAATTTATTTGGTAAGCGTTTGAATAGTGATCAAAATGATGATGGGTTACAGGATATAATAATCGAAAGAATGTTAAAATCTAATCAAGGTGAGAATACTTTAGCATCAGAAGCTGAGACAGCTAGGTGGTCAAGACGTCCTACTACAACGACTAAGCTGACATCGCAAGAAATCATTAACTTTCCAGAGATGACTGAAAGGGACCTCAAAATTTTTTTTTCGGGAACCTATCAGTTAGGTCAAGCCATTTGCTATTTGGCTGAGTTGATGGATGATAGTAATAACATTAATTTGGAGTATATTACAATGAAACCAAATATTATTAAAGTACTGATAAGATCCAGGCATATAAGCAGTAAGACCTATAAATGCTACATTGAGTATAAACCTGATTCAATTGGATATGGTGGTATTTTGCGTCACGCATGTGACTGTGCAAATGGGTTACGCACTGTGGATTCGTGTTCTCATATAGCCGCAGTTATATATTATCTCAGTAATGCAAGATATAAATCGAGAATCATAAGACCAGCAAAAATTCTGTCAGAAATTTTTAAATCTGATGTTGAACCTGTCATAGATGAGAATAGTGATGAGGACTAAAATGTAATTGAATGTTTAAACTGTTAATTTAAATAACCTATTGAATAACCATTTCGTAATAATAAATATTTTTGTAGCCAAATATTTTATATATGTCCTCGTTTATATCCAAATGAATTTATAAAACAATTTTTACAATGTTAAAAAAATATTTGAAAAATAATAATATTCTTGTCCTATTGAGGTGATCCGAGATCACTTTATGCTATTAACGAGTCAAAAATAGAAATAATACTTGGAAACCGTTTTTTTCAAGTTTTGACTATTTAAGAAAAAAAAGATAAGTGGTATAACAAAATTGAACTGTGCGATCAAAAATACACGGAAATTCGATCATGTAGCTACTACATTTTAAGGTTAAGAGCCAATAAAGTGGGAAAATATTATAAATACATGATTTATTCGCATTTTAAGAATTTGTAAGTTAAAAATGATTAATTTAACAATGATGATTCATAGCCCGTAAGAGAATAGATGGAAAAGCATACATCTAATTATCTGATTTTGAGTTAAGGTAAAAAAGTGCGAAATGGATAAAAACGTGGTATTTTCGAATTTTATCCTTTTGAAAGAGTTAAATGGGGACTTATACAATAGAATTTGATAATGTGGAAAGAAAAAATGTTGAAAAATGTTCAATTAACAACTGAGTTTTAAGGTTATGTGCAAATAAATGAGTAAAAAAACGGTTTTTTTTATATTTCGATGCTTTCCGCTCAGAATTTGAAAATTTTGCCTTGGCCATTCAAAAGAACAAAAAAAAATACACAAAAAATTACTAT
>CAKJVB030000109.1:3842-18960 GCA_918026665.1 Diabrotica balteata | reverse complement strand
TCAACGATTCTACAGTATTAACTGCCTTTCCTTACTAAACCGTTTCCATCTCCCTTTGTCCAATCGTTTAGGCCTCTCTTACTCATGGCGTCGCCTACTTCGTTCCTCCAGGATCTTCGGGGTCGTCCTTTTTTCCTTCTTCCTATGGGGCTCCATTCTGTTGTTCTCTTTATCTTTCTGTTTTTCTTGTTTATAATGTTTTTCTTGTTTTTGTCTTCAAATTTAGGTGTCTATCCTACCATACTGAGTTAAGTTGTCTGTGCTTAATTTATTCCTCTTTGCTTAATCTTTGTTTAACTTATTCCTCTGTTGCTGTCTTTTTGTGATTATAAACTCCAAGTATTTGAATTTATCCTTTCCTTTGATTGTTACGTTCTCGTCAGTCTGTAGATCTTCTATGTTTTCTTCACTTGTAGGTAGGTACTATGTTTTAGCGACGTTAATATCTAGGCCAGCCTTGGTATATTCTTCTTGTAGTATTTTTATCATATAACTGAGGTCTTCTTGGTCTTATGCAATCACTACTTGACCGTCTACAAAGCTTAACGTATATAGGTATTCGTTTCATACCAGTACTCCTATGCCTTCGCATTTTCTTTTCCATGTAGTTAAGGCTTTATCTAAGTATTTTTTTTAATAGGATTGGTGATATGGAGCAATGCTACAGGAGCCCTTTTGTTGTGGTGTAGTCTCCTATAATGCTTGTTCCCATTTTAAAGGACACTTTATTTTTTTGTACAGAGCTTTTGTAGCTTCTATGAGTTCTGTCTGTATTTCTAATTTGTACATTACCTACCATAGTTCTGACCTTAGTACAGAGCCATACGCCATTCTTAGGTCCTTTCGTACAAAGCTATTATAAAATACAGGGAAGATGTTTATTGAGACGCCTCTAGAAGAATCTGTACTAACCTAAAAGATCAAATTAGTATGAAACACATATCGTCAACTTTCGCGAGATCTCTATCCTAAACAAACCAAGGCATCTGTTCTCATAACAGTGAATGTATTAATGTTTTATCTATAATAATAATGGTATAAAAACAACTATTCCCATTGCTATTACTATTATACTAAAATCTAGAGACGACATTTTTGCAAAAATCAGATATGCTGTCCCATTTACAACTGGCATATACAGCCTACACCTTGTCAGTATAAACATATTTATTTTATTTATTTTGTTTGACATTTAAAAACCGCTAGAAGGTAAAAGACGACCTTATTTACCTTGGCTCGGTCGGCTGCAGCTACCAGAGTTGGATTTAGTCAAGCGTATCAGGCCTGGCGTCATATAAGAAAATTATTTGATTTTTTTTTTATTTTTAGCTTAAATTTTATTATTATGGTATAATCAACATTCGAAACTGTTTGTTTTATTGATGTTTTTAAAATTTAATATATTTGTATTAGTTTGGCTACAATGTTGACTACAGATGGTATGTTATTTCTTTCAAAATTGTTTCTCTAATGTATTCAACTACCACAAAAACTAGCGGTTGTCTAATAAAATAAAACACCTCGATCAATACCATAATATATAAGCTTGTATATCATACATTTTTCATTTTCCCACAACTAAATCTTCCAACAAAAGTTAGTGGTCCAATTGGGTATCAGCCATTAATTTTGCCTTTGACCACCCAAGTAGAGTGTATATGTCTTGCATCCATAAACTGCGCATCATCATCATTGGTGCTACAGCTCTATAGCTTCGACCTTAAAAAGTCTATTTCGCCAGTCCGCACTATTCATATCTAGCAACCCATTGCCAGTTGGGAGCACTTAGTTTTCTAGCATCATTATAAACGCTATCCTTCCATCTAAGTTTTGGCCCACCTCTTCATCTACTTCTCACTGGTTGTGGCATAAGGATTCGTCTAAAAGGATTGAGTGCAGGCAGTGATTTCCCGAAATTGAAAAGCAGTTATAAATTATTACAGTTCATTTCTATGTTTTCACCTTTTGTGAAAACCAGAACAGAATTTTTCAACCGAACTGTCCAGCGTCGTTTATCCGCAGCCGAAATATTTTGGTGACTTCTCTCATTATATCATGTAGCCTAAGATTAATCAACAAACATTTCTGTAAATATGGTATCTAATGTAATAAAAGGTTAGGACGACATATCACTAAAAACCTAAACAAGAAATCTGAACCACCAACTGACATTTTAACCTTAATCAATCCGTCTTCGTTGTATATTTAAGTACTGAAAAAAAAACAAAAATATTGGTTATTAGAAAGCATTAAATTGATTCAACTTTATTCTTACATAATATTTTGGAGAATTTTCCTTTGGTTTTTTGTTCATTTTTAGTTATTGAACTTCGGCATATTATTTTATTCTAAGGCGTTACGAAGTTTGCCAGATCAGTTAGTCTAATATAAATAGTTTGGTATCTGTGAAAAGTTTCCGTTGTTTGGAGAACATGATTTTTAAAATTTTATTATAATTTTTTTTTGTTTGTTAGATATTACGCCATTCTTTGAGAGAAATTTTTAATAAAAAAATGTTTTATTAAACAATTTTGTATTACCGAGTTGTACAGAATACGTACAATCAAGAATCATTATTATCATCTTGTTTTGGAACCTCTGTATTATTTTTGAATCTGAGTGTGAATGTTACACGTGTGAACTTCAGTTCATTCGCCTTCATGTGCCATTTCGACAGCCATTTCAGAGTCTTGTTAAATTTGTAGTTGCCTTGATGCTACTTTCGGGTTTTTATATGAGGATAGAACAGCTGTATAGTCTGCAAACGTGGCTACTACCTTTGGGGTGGTAGGAAGATCGATCGTACACAGCAGATACAGAAAGAGTCCGAGTTCGTTACCTTGTGGTACTCTTGATTCGATGGAATTCAAAGAAGAATATTTAACGTTTTGCCTGACAAGAAAGCATATATTAGTTAGGTAGGATTTTAGTAGCAGGAAACGAGGGTATGGAAGTAGCTTCTTAATTTTGTATCAGAATCCAGTATGCCTGACTTTATCAAATGCTTGTGACATATCAATAAAGGCGACGGAACTGTATCGTTTTTGTTGGAAGTCATTATGAATCTTGCTTACGATTCTGTGTACTTGCTTTGAGGACCATACTTATTTCGAAAGCCAAATTGATAGTCTGGAATTAAGTGCATAATTTGTGCTATAGATTTCAGCTTTTTTACTTATAATTTCTCAAAGACTTTGGAGATGATTGGAAGATTTCAATAGAGAGTAATAAAACTGAAGTAAATGAAAAATAGAGTAATAAAACAGATCTGTCATTTCATACAAAAAACCTACAAATCCTACAGAAACTTTTTATTTCAAACGCTTATCCAACACCATTAGTGAATAAGATTTTGTTTAATACTATCCATAACGAAGATACTGCACCTTCCTTCGCGACTAACAATGCTGATCCTGATGTCTTAAGTGGGAACCCAGTCTCGGATACTCCTATCAACAAATATTTTTCATTATCATATTTCGGAGATATCTTCCGGGGTTAACAAGGATTCTGAAAAGTGTTGAAAATAGCTTTGGTAATAATAATAACATTAAACTTAATGTGGTTTGTAGATCAGCCCTAACAATTAATAATCTTTATTCTAAGATAAAAGATAAGACTCCCATAGATAGACTTAGTAACATTGTCTACAACATTCCATGCCTCTCTTGCAGCAATTCCTACGTCGGCCAAACATCTCATGTATTGAAATCACGTATTACACTCCACAACAGTGATTCTCGACTTCACCCTAACCGCTGTGCATTAGCCAAACATGTCCATTCCACTGGTCATCTCATGCACTATACTAACACTACAATTCTCCACCGTGAGAACAATAAATCTAAAAGAGAGTTCATTGAAATATCTTATATTTTCCTTAACGATTTCTCCATCAATGTTAAAAGTGACATTAAGAATCTAAGCGATATATACCACTTCTTACTTAAATCAGATACCAGGAACAATGCATCACAGATAACTAACTTGACTGATATATCCATTAACAACTAACCTACTTTAATAATAATTTTCATTAACTAAAAAATATAACATTCCCCTGCTTTTCTTAAAAACATCTCAATAAGATATTATAATAATACATAAACAATATAATATAATTAAAAAAATAATTTCAATTAAGAAAATCTAAAATAATATTTCCAAAAACTGGGATTTAACTTCATTCGGTTTTACCAATTAACCTTAACGACATAAAGATTCAAAAGCACTACTTGAATTGTCAGCACATGCGTTCTGATAAAACAGAACCTCACATTTAAACTTTCTAACAATTAAAAATTTAGTTTTTTGCCGACAATTCAAAGAATTGCTTCCTTTTAAATGTAGTTACATTGGGTTTTTCGATTAACCTTGGGTAAACCTTTGCGTTTTAAGTTCAAAGCTACCATACATTTCCAATGTTAAAAAAAACTTTTTTGCACATAGTAACAAAAAACACCACTATGTTGTTACTAGCTAAGTTTTTTAACATCCTAACTCAACAATTCTAAGTTACAGTAAGATCAATAATGTTTTTAATAGATAATATATGGTAGCTAATTATAATTTATTCTCTTTTCCTGAAGAAACCAAATTGATACTCATTAGAGTCTTTCTTGCAGATTATTCCACTCTATCTGTGATCATATCCCGGGGCTCTCTTAATGTTAAGTTCATTCATGATTATATTTCTGGCTTCACTTACTAGAACTTATTTTATCAGCAAGTTCATTTGGAATGGTACATTTAGTGTTTTTTCTATTTCTTTATCTTCTGAGTGTTGCTCATTTTATAAAGCCTTCTCCCCTAAATTTTAGAATCTTTTGCACTGATTTCTATTAGAGATAGTTGAACATCGAACACATATTTTAAATTAAGAAAATTATCTTTGTGTTTCATCCTTACTCTGTATAAACGGTTAACTGTTTTATTTTGTATTGTACCCAAACACTTATAGCATCTATTTTGGTTCTATCAAAGCTGGAAATAGGTATCGTTACAGTTTTTTCAATCGTAATTTGCGAAAATTTTGTTTAGTTAATTTTTTAAATAACATTAGTCTGAGCATAAGGACCTCAAATTTCTTTTTCTTTATTTATTTTATTTTCCCATAAATCCAAGTAAAAGTTTATGCACTCGTTTGTGATATTTATATACTTTTTAATAGAGGCTTTAATTGTAAGATATCTACCATAATGGCCACATTCCTGATAAGCACGTTAAATCATATCGAGTAACTCGTTATCTGTAACGTACTACTGTATGTTTTTTGTATCTGATAATGACTTAATCAAGTTTTTCGTCACTAAAACACACAACGCTGTATTGTAAAGACATTTTCTTTGCAGCTGCTTTAGCTGTTTCCACCTCACAGATAAGTTGCTCATATATATACGTAGTGTCAAATGATTAAATAAAATAAAAAAATATAAATAATATTAAATAAGAGTTGATAAATTCATGATAAAATATTTTCCAGTGAAATCGTCTTTTTTTAAGCTGTCTATTTTGTACCAGTTATACTGCAGCCAATAAATGTATTGTACCTCCATTAAAATTTTTTTTTTTGTATGACTTGGGGCACATTTTACTAGTGTCAATAGTTAAACCTCTACATTTTGATATTAAATATTGATATTTTTCTTATTCTTCATCCCTCGTCTTTGATGATAGCTTGTGGTACGTCAATCATATTTATAGCATATAAGTTCAACCCTTATTTTAAAAGTAAGCAATAAAAAGGAAATATCAGGTATCACCAAAAATATTTATGTCAGCTAAATTTAATAAGCTTTATTTCTTAATAATTAACAGTTAATTGTAAAAATTTAATTCTAAAAATATCGACATCCTTTGGGCTGAAGACGCCCCAGTTTTATATGACCAGCCGTAACACCCGTTATGGCGGTTATTATGCAACAAGATGATTTTTTATTTTTATCTATTTACATCGTTTTCATTGAGTTTTATATCCAAGAGAGACAGTGAATGTAAACCGACACCACGTGATAATACCTGGATTGACGATTTTTTGTACCCGGATCTTTATATTATTTATAATTTAGTCATTTAAATAGATAAAGAGCAATTAATTATCTTTTTTTTTCAACAAAAAATCGCATATAACTCGAAAAGAAAGCATTTTTCAAAAAATTTCCAATGAAGGAAAAGTTTTTTTTATTGTTTTTGAAATTGTATGAATTTTGAAAGTGCAACTTTCAAAAACGCGCGTGTTTTGTAGTTACCATGACAATATTCACAGTTTTAAATATTGATCTGACCTGAAAGAAGTACATCCCTTGTAAGGTCAAATAAATAAAATATGTATAAAATATTTACTATAATTCAAAAGCTTTATTCAAATATTTGAAAATCTTAATCTTTTAAATGAATCTGAAAAATAGTTGTTTGAAATATTTATACTTTTGTTTTTTAAATCAGAGGAAATGCTGTTCAAATTAATACTGCTGACAGTCTCGGAAGCCAATGGGGTTGTACTTCCATTAATGGCATTTCCAATAATGTGTATGTTTAAAAACATTTTTATATTGGTAATATTCTCTTCAACGTAATCAGTCGCTACAGCTGCCGATTTCCATCCTACTTGTCGTTGGATTTGATATATTGTCATGCCAGTGTTCACCATAATTGTAGCGGACGTACGTCGAAACGCATATCCCGTGTATTTCTCAGGATCGTCCAATTTTAGATAATGTGTAATTTGCAAAGGACGTGACCCAAATGTATTAATTGCATCTACATGATTAGTGCACTTCCCTTTATCATACCGTAAGAAAACTCGATCTGTAATTAAATTTCTAGAGCGCAATAATAAATAATTCTTCACCAAACACACATAATTAATTGCGTAGCTATCATCAACTGTAAAACGTCTATCCATCACAGTCTTAGATGGACAACTAGTAATAAGCAATATGCTTCGTTCTTTCTTGATGTCATGTAAGCATAAATTGCACAATTCACACATTGTACAATATGTACAAGAGCCAAAGATACCGCAAACAGCTACCACCTTTAAAAATAAATACGTAACGTCCAAAGCATCTGTGAAAAACTTCCGCAAATCATCTTCCTTGAATACATACCCCTTTTTGGCCACGTCATTCTTGCTAATTGCAAATATCCTTTGCATTCGTCCCAAAAACCGACAGGCCGTGGTTTTTAACCAGTGACGAACGAACAGCTCGCAAGAGGTTCATCCCTCCGTACAAATTATACGAATATAGCGTTCGCGAACAGTTCGGCTCACATATGTGTACCCACCTTTAGAATACCTGTCACTTTTGTGACCTACTAATGTTAGATGCATTAAAATCTAAACTTTTATATTGTCTATACAGTATTATTGACAATCCTCCTCCTCAGTCCTAATCCCTTTTGGGATTGCGGTGACACCATCAGGCCTTTACAGTTTTTTCACGATTTCCCTCCATCCTTCCCTGTCCTGGGCTAGTTGTTCGGCAATATTTTTGTTTGATCTACTCAACGGCTTGGAGATCTTCCCCTAGGTATCTTTCCTTCAACTCTACCCTCGACTATCAGTTTTTTCATCTTACCTGTTCTAGCAATGTGTCTAAAATTCTTCTTCTTCTTAAGGTGGCTTCTCCATTACTGAAGGTTAGCTATAACTACAGCAAATTGCTCTCTATCTTGAGTTGTTCTTAGTATCGAATGTGTATCCATACCTGTCCAGTCTCTTACATTCTTCAACCAGGAGCATTTTCTTCTTCCTGGACATCTTCTTCCTTCCACTTTCTCTTCCATTATAAGTCGTAGGAAGTTGTATTTTTCTCCTCTGTAAATATGTCTTAGATAACTCGTTTTTCTGTTTTTACAATATTTAGGAGTTCTCTCTCAGTACTCATTCTTCTTAGCACCTCGTTGTTGGTCACGTGCTCTGTATAAGAGATCTTCAGCATCCTTCGAAAAACCCACATTTCAAAGGCTTCTATACGCCTCATACTTGTAATTCCGAGAGTCCATATTTCCACTCCGTATAGCAATATGGAATAAATAAACGTTTTTATAAATTGGTATCGGATATCCAACAATAACGTAGAGTTTATTAGTAATTTTTTCATTCGTTGAAATGCGGACCTAGCATATTCTATACGAGCACGTATTTCGACCTCGTGGTCAAGATCGTTTGTTATCCAGCAACCAAGATACTGGAATCTTTGTACTGGTTCTATATGTTTCTTATAGATACGAATATTAATGTCGACATTTGGTGCATGTGTAACAGCCATTACTTTTGTTTTATTTGTGTTTATATTTAGTCACAAACTATCTCCCTCTCTCGTTATGACATTCAAAAGTCGTTGTAAACCCTCAGCACTGTCCGCAATAATGACGGTGTCGTCTGCTTATCTTGAGTTGTTTGTGTCCAAAATATTTCTGTTGTATTTGTTTAAACAATCTATCCTTTATTTTAAGTTGTTCTAATATCGATACATTAGTGCTATCATCAATCCAGGATATTCTTAAAATGCGGTGGTAGTATTATTGGCAGTATATGGTTTTAAATAGGATAATTCTTTAGATAATTTAAACTGTAGACAAAACAAGATACGCCAGGATACACAGAGAAATACAAAGAAAATAAGTAAACCTATTTTGTGAACCATAGTTATATTAAACGATCTGTATGTTATTAGACGTTTATTGGCTAACATTTGCGTACGTATTTGTAAAGGTGGTTCTTGGACTTCTGCTAGAACTGGTTGGTTTGGTGAAGACATCATAGCTACTATACAAATTTTAATTGATTTAAATTATATTCTGTCAAGAGTTAGTAGATTTATTTTGCATGTTGAATCGTAAAGAAACACAACTATAATCCAGAATGGATCGTGTGTAGGATCTATAAAACATTAAAGAGATATGTTGATCTGCACCCAATCTTTTTTTGGAATCGAAACGCAGAAGGTTAATTTCATGCTCGCACTTTTGTTTTACATACTTAACATGCCTGGACCACAAGAGTTTTTTATCTGGGATCATACCTAGATACTTACACTCTTCTGCTCAGCGGAAAATGTAACCACCAATCTGGTATTTGTCTGTGACTTTTTGTTTACGTCTAGTGAAACATATGATCGAAGATTTTTCTTGGGATACCTATACTAAAACCCATTTATTTTACCCACTTATCTATGTTACTAAAGCTAAGTAGATGAAACTAGTTTTTAACTGTTATTTTAAAACACTTGATTCGTGGAGGCTGGACCTTACAGTTGTTAAACGGAAACAATATACATGGGCTTACCAAATTTTTTACACCGGATGATTGGCTGACTTCCACTTTCAATGAAATACCTTAGAAAAACAACGCTGAAGAATATAAAGATCATAGAACAATAAGTTTAATGAGCAATACTTAATTATTTTTAATAATTATAATTACACAATGGTATTTACAAAAATTTCTCACTAGAGTGGGAACTAGAAAGACTTTATTCAGCTTAAACGTAATAACGCAAGCTGTTTAAAACGCCTATAAAGATGTTTTTGCTTACTTTATAAATTATGAAAACGCGTTTGACAGAGTAAAGCACGACCAATAATGAAAATCTTGAAACAAAAGCAAATAGAAAATGAAATATAAGAATAATTCTTGTTATTTTATAAGCACCTTTAGTGCGTTAGCGAATTAGCTTAAGACCAGTCGTCTATTTTTTGCGGCATGCCACGGTTTGTAGACTTACTACTATTATAGTAAGTCTACGAACCGTGGCGGCATGCAGTGTTATTTAAGCCTGCCCAGTTCTTTATATTTCGTAGCCACACGTACTCCGTTCTTGTCCTTAATCTTTCCTTGGGTAATTAGTTGAGGAATTTCGTATTTTTTCCTCTCAGGATATAACCCAGATACCCTTTTTCATAAGAATAATAGAAAACTAATTTATAACTAGATAGCGCACATACTCAAATAATCATGATGAACATCATAAAAAAGATTCTTCAAATAAAACTTATACTGCAATCAAATAAAACTGTTTATGTTCAAAACTAGATCAGATGACAAATGTCGCGTTACGATCAAAAACACGCCCGTTCATCAAATGTTCATATATCTTAAAAAAAAATTTTAATTAGTTTTTTTAATTCCTTTTATTATTTTTTTACGCAGTAGTCGTACCGTGTCAGGCAGTACGAGAACCACCGTTGGGTGTGTAGGTAATGGTTCAAACCATTACGCAATTACTTTCACTGAAGATGTTAAGTAGAATTCCCACACGCTTAACCAAATGGAGATAACCGACTTGAACCGCTTGAACGAAATGAAAAAGAGTGAAATTTATTTTTAAACCTGACCTTGGCCGTGAAATATGAATAGTCGTAGCCCGATAGAATTTTATTCTATTTCAACAAGGTGAATTTTAACCCTAGAACTACAAAGTGATATTGGTGGAACGAATTTCACATTTTAAAATTGTTAGTTTTAAATAGTAAATTTTAAAAAGGGTAAAACAAATGTTTGTCCTGTTTTTTTTTTGTGAACACTTCTACGTCTGTGAGTAAATATTTATGTAATTTTATCTTTATGTTGCTTATCTCTCTGTTTTAATAAATTTGTAGTGCACTTCTGATGAAGCCAACAATCAATTGGCGAAATATTAATTGACAAAAAAGTTAGAATTGTTTTAATTCCAGACCGACAAAACCTGATATATACCAAGGAAAATTACTTAAATATTTTAAATAATATACGGCCGATACCAAAACAAACAATTTTGGTCGAACGAGATACTGAAATAACTGTTATATCGTTCTATTGATTCTGATTCAGAAATATATGTGTATATTTATAACTATCTTTATTTATGTTTTGTATCTATCCAAATATGTATCCTATCAATCTCTCATCTGACAAAAGAAAAGTTGCAACTAGGTACATTATAATGGCCAATTTTTATTACTATTTGTTCTAAACGTAGCTTATTATAATGCTAGTAAGTAATATTTATATTATTACTTCTTTCATTTTTTAGGTTGAATACTGCAACAGGAATAAGGAATCTTGCTGTGACTTATCCGCTCATGGAAGCTCGTTCCCCACCAGTATAAACGATTTATTGGACAACACTGCAAAAAATTCGGCTAAAAGTGCAACCATCAAGTTTTCAGGAAATTCTGGTACTTCGCAAGGACAAGTACAAATTATTACCGATGATTTGCCGGATGCCAAGCCTCAAATTTCCCATGATGGTGAAAGTGGCTCTAAGTATAACGTAAATACTGCTAAACCTACAAGAGATATTAGTCCAAGTGCAAATTCCATCTTCTCTTCTACACCTGACTACAGCAATGTGCAATTTGACAGTGACGTTAGGTTTTCTTCTACAATTAGGGGTCCACCGTATTTACCCCCATTTGGTAAGTTATATTTATCTAAATATATTTTTTATTCACACTATATTTACATATTACATTATGTTAATAATTGTACAACAATAACTATTCTCTTAATATATTTTTTATTCTTTTAATTTGCAGAACCTGAAACAGAACCTACAATTTCAACATATACTCCTCCTACACCCAGACCGTGTCCATCAGGAACATATTTGACTCCAACTGGACAGTGTGAATCTATTGTTACTCCCCGTCCGCCATGTCCATTCGGAACTACAAGGCAACCAGATGGTACTTGTGCTAAACCTACACCTCAGCCATGTCCAGCCGGCACTGAAAGACAGCCTGATGGAATATGTAGAAAACCGGAACCACCATCCTGTCCTTTTGGTACAATTCGTCTACCGGATGGTAGTTGTGGCAGAAAACCAGCAATATACTGTCCACCCGGAACTGAACAGTTACCAGATGGAACCTGTGTAAAACCTTCGCCACCGCCATGTCCCTTTGGTACTGTCAGAGGACCAGATGGGAGCTGTAAGAGACCGGAACCACAACCATGTCCATTTGGTACCATCCGCCAGCCCGATGGAACCTGTATAAGGCCAGCACCGCCACCATGTCCATCTGGTACTCTGAGACAACCGGATGGTAGCTGTAGAAAACCGGAACCGCTACCATGTCCATTTGGTACAATACGACAACCCGATGGGAGCTGTGTAAAGCCAAAGCCCCCACCATGTCCATCCGGTACTTTTAGACAACCGGATGGTAGTTGTAGGAAACCTGAACCACCACCATGTCCGTTTGGAACCGTACGACAGCCTGACGGAAGTTGCATAAGGCCAGCACCACCACCATGTCCATCTGGCACTCTGAGACAACCGGATGGCAGTTGTAGAAAACCCGAACCACCACCATGTCCATTCGGTACTATACGCCAGCCTGATGGATCTTGTACAAGGCCAGAACCACCACCGTGCCCATTCGGCACTGTTAGACAACCCGATGGTAGTTGTAGAAAACCTGAACCACCACCATGTCCGTTTGGTACCGTACGACAGCCTGATGGAAGCTGTATAAGACCGTCCCCACCGCCATGCCCATCTGGCACTGTGAGACAACCAGATGGTAGTTGTAGAAAACCTGAACCACCGCCATGTCCATTTGGCACCACCCGCCAGCCTGATGGATCTTGTACAAGGCCAGAGCCACCACCATGTCCATCCGGTGCTCTTCGACAACCAGATGGTAGTTGTAGGAAACCTGAACCACCACCATGTCCGTTTGGTACCGTGCGACAGCCTGATGGAAGCTGTATAAGACCAGCCCCACCACCATGTCCATCTGGCACTGTGAGACAACCAGATGGTAGTTGTAGAAAACCTGAACCACCACCATGTCCATTTGGCACCACCCGCCAGCCCGACGGATCTTGTACAAGGCCAGAGCCACCACCATGTCCATCCGGTACTCTTAGACAACCGAATGGTAGTTGCAGGAAACCTGAACCACCACCATGTCCGTTTGGCACCGTAAGACAGCCTGATGGAAGCTGTATAAGACCGGCCCCTCCACCATGCCCATCTGGCACTGTGAGACAACCAGATGGTAGTTGTAGAAAACCTGAACCACCGCCATGTCCATTTGGCACCACCCGCCAGCCCGACGGATCTTGTACAAGGCCAGAGCCACCACCATGTCCATCCGGTACTCTTAGACAACCGAATGGTAGTTGCAGGAAACCTGAACCACCACCATGTCCGTTTGGCACCGTAAGACAGCCTGATGGAAGCTGTATAAGACCGGCCCCACCACCATGCCCATCTGGCACTGTGAGACAACCAGATGGTAGTTGTAGAAAACCTGAACCACCGCCATGTCCATTTGGCACCACCCGCCAGCCTGATGGATCTTGTACAAGGCCAGAGCCACCACCATGTCCATTCGGTACTATACGCCAGCCTGATGGATCCTGTACAAGGCCAGAACCACCACCGTGTCCATTCGGCACTCTTAGACAACCCGATGGTAGTTGTAGAAAACCTGAACCACCACCATGTCCGTTTGGCACCGTAAGACAGCCTGATGGAAGCTGTATAAGACCGGCCCCACCACCATGCCCATCTGGCACTGTGAGACAACCAGATGGTAGTTGTAGAAAACCTGAACCACCGCCATGTCCATTTGGCACCACCCGCCAGCCTGATGGATCTTGTACAAGGCCAGAGCCACCACCATGTCCATCCGGTACTCTTAGACAACCGGATGGTAGTTGTAGGAAACCTGAACCACTACCGTGTCCTTCTGGTACTATAAGACAATTTGATGGTAGTTGTAGAATTCCAGAGCCCGTTCCATGTCCATTTGGATCAACAAGACAGCCAGATGGATCCTGTCAAAGACCGACACCAACGCCAAGCCACCTCCATACTGTCCGTCAGGAACTGTGAAACAGCCAGACGGTAGTTGTATTAAACCGACACCCATACCATGTCCATTTGGCACCACCCGCCAGCCTGATGGAACCTGTACAAGGCCAGAACCACCACCATGTCCTTCCGGCACTCTTAGACAAAAAGATGGCAGTTGTAGAAAGCCTGAACCGCCACCATGTCCGTTTGGTACCGTACGGCAGCCTGATGGAAGCTGTAGAAGACCAGAACCACCACCATGCCCATCTGGTACTCTGAGACAACCAGATGGTAGTTGTAGAAAACCTGAACCACTACCGTGTCCTTCTGGTACTATAAGACAATTTGATGGTAGTTGTAGAATTCCAGAGCCAGTTCCATGTCCATTTGGATCAACAAGACAACCAGATGGATCCTGTCAAAGACCGACACCAACGCCCAAGCCACCTCCATACTGTCCGTCAGGAACTGTGAAACAGCCAGATGGTAGTTGTATTAAACCGACACCCATACCATGTCCATTTGGAACTGTAAGACAACCTGATGGAACATGTTTAAAACCAAGACCTTTACCATGTCCTTTGGGAACTGTAAGACAGCCTGACGGAAGTTGTGAAAAACCGATTGAACCATCGCCGACTTGTTCACATAGTGTTGTAACAAAACCAGGCGAACCATGTCAGTGCCCACAGGGATATATACGCCAAAATGATGGTAGTTGCCTAAAAGTAGTATTACCACCATGTCCTTTTGGAACAATCAGACAAAACAATGGAAATTGTGCAAAACCAACACCAGAACCTTGTCCAGAGGGTACTAGGAGGGAATCTGATGGAAGGTGTGTCCAACCAACTCCATATTGTCCTTCTGGTACAGTTAGACAAACTGATGGTAGCTGTAAGAAGCCTACACCTGAACCGTGTCCTCCAGGCGCTATCCGACAACCAGACGGATTTTGCCAACGACCTACACCGGCTCCATGTCCATTTGGCACTATAAGGCAGCCCGATGGCAGCTGTGAAAGACCTACACCTAAACCTTGTCCTTCAGGTACTACTCGACAACCAGACGGATCCTGTGAACGTCCAACACCTGCACCATGTCCATTTGGAACCATAAGAAAACCAGATGGTACCTGTGAGAGACCCACACCCGCACCCTGTCCTTCGGGCACTATTCGACAACCTGACGGTTCATGCCAACGTCCCACACCTCCTCCATGTCCATTTGGAACTATAAGACTCTCCGACGGCAGTTGTGAAAAGCCAACTCCTGCACCTTGTCCTTCTGGAACTATTAGACAACCAGATGGATCCTGCCAA